>WHVD01000117.1:0-272653 GCA_015178975.1 Hysterangium stoloniferum
AGTGTACTGATTAGAGAGGTTGACGTGGAGGGAAGAGATAGGGGGAATAAAATTTTCTTTAGCGAATTTACGTATTTTATATTAATTTCAAGCTCCGCTCGGTTATTGAAGTGAAAGGCCGAGGGGGAAGAAAGTGGGGGGGGTAGAGCTAGAAGTAGATAAACAGTGTTGTCGTTGTAAGGATGTGAAATGATCATTAAATTCGATAAATAGTCTTGTAAGCTCTAAGAAGAGCGGGAGCGTTACGAAGGTCATTGCCGTTTAACCAAGTGTCCTCCTCCGGTCCATATCCTTTCCATCGAACCTGGAAAAGGAGTCGATTTCGATGCTTTTTGTGCCCTACTATAGCTTCTACTTCGTACTCCTCGTCGTTACGATTGAGTTCCTCGAGGGTTCTCGAGTAGCTCCCTGGATCCGAATTCCTTAGGGGAGAGGTGGTACTTTTTAAGATGGGTCTCGATTAATCACTGGATGTAATTGATATTCCAAGGGAATGTGGAGTCGGAAGACTTGAGGATTGATCTTTTCCAAGACCTCGAATGGCCCTATCCGTCTTTGTATAAGTTTTCTTCCGGGTCCCTTGGCTTCGACGAGCTCGAGAGAATGGGGATTAATCAGAACATAATCTCCCTCTGAGATATCTTCCACTAATCTCCGTCTCTTGTTGTAACTGCGAGCTTGGGTTTCTTGTGCTCACGCAATCGAATCCCACACTGCTTGTCGGTGATTTTCCAATTATAAGATCCATTGGTCGGCTACAGGGCTATCCGATAATTCTCTGGGAACCACAGGGTCATCCCCTCCTAGACAGCTAGACATTCCTCTTGGTAAGTAGCCCATCAGCAAAAAGGCTGGCACATAGCTTTTTGAGCTTTGAACCGTCGAATTGCAGGTATGAGCCACTACTTGAGTCCATTTAGACCATTCCTCCTTTGAAGAGGCACAGTACGCTCTGAGCATTTGCTCCACAATAGCATTAGCGTTCTCCGTTTGACCGTCGGTCTGAGGATGGTGGGACAAGGATACTGCAAGGGCACTTCCGTATACTTTGCAGACTTCTCTCCAGAACCTACAGGTCCATCTCTTGTCTCGATCACAGATTATCCTTGAAGGCAGGCCGAAAGGAGCGGCTACTTTATTCACGAAGATTCACGCGAATCCTTCTGCGGATAGATCTGAAGTGGTGGGTTCACAGATTAAGAAACGCGTGAGTTTATCCACGGTGACGAAGATGGCGGAATAACCACCCTCTGTAGAAGGAGGCAATCCGGTAATCAGGTCCATCGAGACAACCTCAAACGGCCTTAGGGGTACATCCATGGGTCGAAGAGCTCCTTGTCGAGCGGAATGATCAATTTTAGTTTTCTGGCATATATCGCAGCTGCGAGCATACGCCACGCAGTCCTGCAACATCCTCGGCCAGAAGAAACGGTCTTTCATCAGATTAAACAGCCTGTGGCCACCTGCATGAGCTCCTTCAAAAGGATTATCATGTATCAGCTTGAGTATGGTTGTCGTCATGCTGCTAGGAACACAGATTCGACTTTTCCAGTCCGAATCTCGAAAGAACAATAGCTTATTCTTGCCGATAAAATAATGCGAAGGAGTGGCTACCATGTTTGGAGAAATGGGATCGGCGGCATAATAATTCCTGAAGGCGGGATCTTTCTGGTATCCATCGCGAAGTTCCTTAGCGTAATTCTCATCGATCTCTATAAGCAATTGTGGATTCGAGAGAGTAAAATCTGCCTCATCAGTCTCATTGTTTCTGGGAAGGTTGTGCAAGTCCCATTTCGTTTGGGGACCTCTTCGACGGTTCTGACAGGTTCAACTAACTCGTGATGAGTGAGAAAGACGGCCTTTTCTGCTGGTTTGTTCTCCCATAACGTCTCGTTGTCATTCTGGTTATAAGAATCCACTACGATTGGTAAGAGATCGTCTCTCACGGGGCTAGCACAGTCAGGTACTCGAGGAAGTCTAGATAATGGGTCAACGTTGCTGTGTATCCGTCCTGCTCTATGTAGGATTTCCAGACCGGGGTATGCAGCGTATACTGCCCCCCATGCAGCCAGTTGACGATTAGTATTCTCGTAAGATCTGGCCCATTGTAATGCCGCATGGTCAGTGATCAAAAGGATATGTTCTCCCTCGATAAAGGGCTGGAAATGGACCAATCCTTCTTTAGCAGCTAACGCTTCTCACTCTGTGGCTGAGTAGTTACATTCCGCTTTCTTGAGCATACAGCTCCAATAGGTGATAATGTGTTCGACTGTGACACTGGTGTCATCAAAATCTGCGGCCCAGGAATCTGTCCAGGTGAATTCCGGCTCCTTGGTTTTATAACAAGTAACAAAAATGGGGATGTCTCGTGATTGATCGAAAGCTGCCCTTGCTTGGGCATAAATTTTCGTATCCTTTAGGTCCTTAAGTGTCATTTTTTGTATTTGCTGGAGGCAACATCCCAGCACGAAGTCCGAAGCGTCTGTGTATAACCTATAAGGCATACCGCTCGCAGGGTGTCCAAGTACTGGAGCTGAACTCAATGTAACTTTGATGTCTTCAAAAGCTCGGGCGTGTTCTGAATCCCAATGCCAATGAACTCCTTTCTTTAAGAGGTTGAAAAGTGGAGCAACTGTCCAGGAGTAGAATGGTATGTAAGCAGAGAAGTACAGAACCATTCTGAGAAAACATTGAAGGTCTGCTATCTTAGAAGGTGTGGCTAATTCCAATATAGCGGCGACCTTTTCTTGATGGGTCGAAAAGCCAAGTCTAGACACCTTATGTCCTAGTAGTAGAATCAAATTATACCCCATGTAGCACTTTTTGGGCGAGAGAGTGATTCCCGCTGCAATGATGGCTTGTAGGACCTGGTCCAAATGCTCTAGATGATCGTCCCATGTCTTAGAAAAGATCACGATGTCATCAATATAAACTAGGCAGAATATCCATAAGTAGGGTGCAAGTACGGTTTGCATAACCCTTTGGAATATAGAAGGTCCATTACGAAGTCCAAAGGGCATTCTCCTGAATTGCCACAGTCCTCGATGGGATCTGAAGGCTGTCTTCGGCTTATCTTCCTCTAACATTTCAAGTTGGGTAAAACCAGCTAGTGCATCGAAAGAAGATAAGATGTTGGATCCCGAGAGCACCTGCATGATTTCCAATTGACGCGGCAGTGGAAATTCATTGGGAACCGTTAGGCTGTTCAACTTTCTATAGTCAATCACTACTCATGGTTTCCCATTGCGATAGACGACAAAGGCTGGCGCCCCCCAAGGACTCTTGGACAGTTCAATCACTCCCTGTTGGAACCAAGTGTCCATTTGTTCATCAATGACTTTCCTATTAGCCGGGGAGGTTGGAAACATTGACATTGAAATAGGTTGTGCGCCATCTTTTAAGGGGACATTGACCTTGACATCTACTTGTCCTAAATGCCCGTCTACTCCAAAAGCTAGGACGTTCTTAGTTAATACTGACTCCAAGTGGGAGGAGACGTCGGTAGGGATGTCAGGACCTAAATTAACTAGCTTATGCAGATCTTCCGCGCGAAACGTTTCCGTGGTGGCAACTTCTGACATTTTGGGGCCTGCCGGGTTGAAATCGTCTGGAAGTTCCCATTCCAGGGGCAGCCCGGAAGATTGAGGATTAAGGACATGTTCCTCTTCTATTCTTGATAGACTTTCGATGAGATGGGCGATCTTGGTTGCCGTCGACTGCATCGATGCCCTCTCAGTCGAAGATCTAGGAGTCTGGGCCCATTTGTTCGCGTCATGAATTAATCCAACGGTTTCCCCTCGTCTGATGATTCTTGGCGTCAGAGAGGGATTAGCGAGAGGTATCGCGGCATGTTCCCTAGAGATGGTGGTGGTGGGAGCAGCTAGTATACTCCCATTGTCGTTCTGCAAGACAACTCCCTCGACTATCCATTGGTCACCAATAAGATCTCCTACAAAGATTGGTACTAATCGAGCTGATTCCGGTTCTATAGTACAATCTTGTAAGGCCCATGCGACTCTTTCAGTACGCACTCCTTTGTCTGGTTTGGAAGTCAATTCAGACGAGTCATTGGCTAATTCCTCAAAGGGGATCTTGCTAATCGAAAAGGTTAAAGGCTGCGGCTCCTTGGAAGAACTGGCTGGAATAGATCCTGCTCTCCCAGGCAAAATCAATCTGGAACCCAGCGGTTGGTCTCGCAGTGTCCCAATCTCATAGTTCATGTGAAAGTCTTCTCCAAGAAGGATCGGGACGGTCATACCTCGGACAATGTACGTCTCGGCGGTAAATTTGAGGAGTATACCGGTGTCGTCCTCGAGATAAATGGGGACGTTGACGTATCCTAATACTTTGGCATTACCGGTAAGTTGTATGAGGCGCAGCTTGAGTCCTTGCTTGAGTTTAGGGTGGTCCTCTAGTTCCTTATAGAAATCCTCTGAGATTAAGGAGAGGTCAGCTCCGGCGTCCAGCCTGATTTTAATAGGATTTGAGGCTTCTGAATTCCCTACGTGTCCGTAGACGTGTAATGCTGAAATCCCAATACTGGAATATCCACCTGGAGGGTCCCTTCTGCGATAGATAATAGTCGAATCCTCTTTCATAAGTCGACTGGATCGGGGGTATTGAACTCTAGGTCTTTTGCTTTCTTTTCTTGCAGCCAGTTTGACGTTCCTCCTGATACGTCTACCGTTAGGTACCTTGGGAGCATTCGAAATAGAGTCGTCCGCTTCAGAGTCTGACTCATCGCAAGGAATTAAGTCAGGTAATTGCCCTGGGTCGAAGGGGAAGCTCTCCTCCTCCGATCCCTCTGACTCAGAGGGGTCTTCTATAACGTAGGTTTGACTTATTTCCTTAGATCGGTTCGCAAATGCGTCCTCGTCGATGATTTCCTCAATGGTGGGAGGTTCAGGTCACGATAAAACTCTTGTCTCAGTCAGACCTTCATGGTTCTGACGAATGAGCGTCTAGCCAGTCTCCTTTCTCAAGAAAATCATGGTCTGATATAGAAACATAAACTTGCGATGTCTCGTTCTCATTCGAGGATGCTTTCACGTCTGAAACGATGTTGTCCTCTGGCTGAGGAAGGTAGACAGAAATGAAAATCAATTCCTCATCAATGTTATGTACTTGTCCCTGTACACTTAATCCATAAACTGTTTCATAAGCCCTTTGATCCTCCGCCTCCTCCATTGGGTTCTGCATGGAGCACTTGTTAATAGAGACATAGTGCGACATCCTGCCCGCATGGGGGCAGTCGATCTTGAAATGCTCTAAGCTCCCACAAATCCAACACTCCTTCGGAGGCTTGGCGATGCTTTTCTTGTCACTTCGTTCGAAAAAGAACTTGCCGTGTTTCTTACCCTGCTTAGCGTTCAATCTCCTAGGGACGGTTTTATCCTCGAGTTCACCGAGGAGGACGTGGCCTCGATTAGTGGAGTCGATTTTTCCAGAGTGCTCCTCCTCATGCCAGGGATCCGACTCATCTTGCTCGGCAATCATGACTCTGGGTTTCTGAAACCGATAACGTTCTCGATGTGTTTGAACCCAAGCGTTAATCAGAGCCTCTTGTAAATTGTTCGCATAAGTCTGTAGGCTCATGATGTTGTCGATAGGTTGTCCCTGTAGAAGATAAAGCCATTCCGTGGGTAGTGTCAGGATAAGTCTGTGCGTTTCGTCCTTCCGGTTTTGGTGGAACCCATACAAGAATTGATAGAGCTTGACCCTTCGCTGAATGTAATGAATGGGTGTCTCATGATTGTGACCGGCCTGTCGAAATTTCATGGCTTCCCATTCTAGAGCCAAGGATTCACACCAACGAGTTCCAAGTAATCCTTCTACGATGCCCCCAAAGAAACGATCCGTGAGATTGACTAAATTCAGTGCGATGTTCATGGTCTAGGGTGCTCCACCAGATCTTAGCACTGCCGGTGAGTCGTCTTGGCAGAGCGACTCCCAACAATGTACTCATGGAGTCAGAGATCTCCAAGAGGCTCATAATATCCATGATGTAATCCAACGCCTTGGATTGAGTCCCATTGTATTCGGGAAGGTCTGACCATTTGATCTTGATGTCGTTGGTGTAAAGAGTGATCCTTTTATCCTTAGGTAAGTCATCGATAGGTGCGCTGGCTCGAGGCTGCATCGGAGTTTGAAAGGGAGAGTTAGGTACTCTACCGTGACGCCCCCCACATCCCGAATTCCCTCCATAGCTTGAGGTACTAGAACTCCCAGATGAATTACTAGGAGGTCCTCCCGATGGCAGAAAGGGATTGGAGGAGATCGGCAGGGAATGGCGAGGATCGACTGGATTCAGCGATCCTCGACCAGCAACCTGACCAGCTATACCCTCGGTGAATGCAGTAGAGAAAGACGGTCGACCCCTGTTGGCGACTGATCGATTCCTAGTCATAGTTGGTTCATCACCTATGTTCGTATTACCAGGGATTCATTTGAACGCGACGCGAGAGCGGTGAATTTCCTGATGGGGGGTAGGGCTAGGTTCTGTCGCGATCCCTCTCTCGATTTCGACCGTATTCAAAGGTCGATGAGGTTGAGGTTGATAGAGGGGGATGCATATTTCCATTCCTTTTCCTGAAGACATTCTGCAACTTGCATCCTCATGTCTGATGGGAAGTCTTGCAAAATAATGGGACGATTGAGCGAATGAAGGAAACGGGTGTCGGGAGATCCATTCAGGGTATGAACAAACGAGCTGGTTGTGGAGATGGGCGAATCGGGTACCTGGATGGAATCACCATAAGGGTAAAGCACTTTCAAAACCATCTTATCGAGTCTTCTCTGATTTCGCCTTAACCAACCCCTTAAGGTAAAATACGCAAACAAAGAATTCCGACTAATCCCGTTAAGAGACTCCTCCAGCATCCGAATGTATATATACTGGTAGTCGACTTTAGGGACAATGTGATCCCCACCGAGTAGGACGTGAAGGATTTGTAACGTGTCATCGTGCATGCGGAGCGCTTCGAGGAATGTCTCTCATTCCCGCCTAAACAGGTCATCCTTAAGCAATTCTTTAGGGGTCATATGATTTACGCCCAGCCCATCGACTTACAATGGGATGCATACTACGCCGACCGAATTTCTACGGATCAGGTTACTCCCTTTGTGGAGGAGTACAATACGGACTACCCCCTCTTACCGGTGACTGTAGCAGTCTGGTTAGGTCGTTATCAGGCTATTTTATCGGCGCAGGATCTATTCTTACGACCTGGAACCCTTGAGGACTTGACTCGCTCGATTCCCGAATGGTCGAGTGAAGTTACTTCTGTTATGGAAGGAGGGAGGACGGTTCTTAAACAAGAGGTGTTCGAACGGGTTCAGGAGCACAGGTAGTTTCAACCTTAGCTCTGGGGATGTTCAACTGCTCAGTTGACGGATGTTCTTCTCGTGGACTTGGAGGGGCATCTGTTGACGGTCCAGCTACTGCTTTGACGGAATGTCCGGGAGGAGCTGGTTTTTGAAAAGTCAATGAAGACTTCCTCATGGTGACGTTACGGGGTGGTTCCAGTCTTGCAGGTCTTTGACGAGGTTTTGAACTACTCGGGGTCATCGAAGATTTCGGTGTTTGGTTCTTGCCAGTGGTCATTTACGTGCTTAGAATTTGATAGTTGAAATAAATGTTTTTCTTCGTAGGGAAAGAGTGGTCCGGCTCGGATCACCACTGTGAAGAGTAGTGGAAGTTCTAACTGTTCTATATACACAGAATATCGACCGTTTAGGTACAACACTAAAATGTATTGACTGTCAAAGTCTAATACAGAATGAACGTGTATTGACTACTCAGTTCAATACGGTAGAAGGAAGTAGCTATCTAGAATAAGGTAGAGAGCTAAAACCAATAAGTAGAATCGACTGTCTAGTGCGATTCTGAACGACTGCTCGAGAGTAGAGTAGAGTACTAGAGAGTCGAATAATAGAATAGCATGGATGTGGTCCACGCGAGTAGCGATAAGGATTGAGTTTCAACTGGTACAGTTCGAAACTCTGATAGAGTAGATAGCTAAAGCCTGTCTATGACGGTCGAGATGATACACCAATCACAACTTACAGGACACTAATGGGTGTCTGGGTAAGTCGTGGTTGCGGTGTAAAAAGTGTCTGAGTTCTAAACTACGGGCGCTAGAATACATAAGTCTGGCATGTGTGCGCCCACAAGAGTCGATGTACCGCATACATAGGTCGTCAAACTAATTATAGATATAATAAAAAAGAGAAAATAGAAATAATAAAGGAAATATAGTAAGAGCTCATCCGACTATATTTCCTGAGTGTATTTCGCCATACCTCTCACACTTGCAACCATTTTACATTTATGTCTTACTACTCCTTACCCTTGAGTCAGATGACTTTATACTGTTTGTTCCGATACAGTATAAGTACTAGCTACACAACATAACATAACCTCAGTCAATTCTTACCAAGCATGTCGACTGAGGTATGATACCTGTTATTTTTCATTACACGACATAACTAATATTTCTGGAGCAGATATTATATTTGTTATAAGAACTGTTAGTATACATGAAGAGGATTTATACTATGATAAGACAGATGACCAGAGGGCTGATCAAGGAAGCAAAGGGTGAAACAGATCATGAGAAGTAGATGATGAGGTGAGGAGACTAAATATAATGTACTAAACATTATTAACAGGGGTCTGAGGTGGCAAGTGACACATGTAAAGGGAATAGGAATGGGAGGGTGAGCAGGATGGAGATGGAATGGAAAAACAAAGGGTCAACTACCATAACAAACAAGTGTCAGGGGCACCATGAGTGGTAATACTTAGGGCAGGGGTTCTGAGAGTGAGTCAATGGTGGACTTTGTGCCTAAAACAGGTCACAGGGGTCCAAAACAATGGGATCCTAACAATTCACTGTAGAAGTATATATGGGGTAATGTGTTGAAATTATTGCACAAAGTTGTGAGAAAACAACAGTTATTATAATAAGACAGAAACTCATTTGAGACATCAAATAGATCCATATCATTTTCAAAATACAGAACATTCAAGACAAACACCTCGTAAGTGGGCATTGATCATGACTCATCATGAGGGCCTGTGTCAATAAGTCAAAGTAAGTCAAGGCAAAATGCATGTATGGATGCCTAATTGCACACAAAAAGACCCCCCCATGTGCATTGGCTTACATAGGGAATACATCAGTAAAATGGTATTTGTTCCAGATGGCTCCCAGAGGAGGTCCCCCCATTCTAGGAAGCTCCTGGATGTTGTGGAGTGTGCGGAGCATCCCAGAATAGGGGTACCTCCTCCCAGCATTTAATACCATTTTACTGATGTAGCCCTAATAGACACAAATGGATTTTTTTTAAAAAGGTCTCCCTGCAGGCTTTGTTGTTCAACTGAGAGTTAGCACTCTTGAAGAATCCATCAACACTTAAGCTATGTAAATAATAACACTCTTAATATTCAACTTGCGTGTTAATCGTTAGTACATAGTATTACAACAACTTATTTCACAGCCATTAATTTGCTACCTATCATCCTATACTTATCTCACTGTATTAATATTTTAAAATGTTTTTGTGGCATCGCACTAAGCAAGGTCATATCTGTTTTTACTCTTTAAGCTTTTGTGGTCGACATCTTCCTGTTATATGCGGCTTTTTTTCTTCTCACTCTCTGACTTCTCTATTTTCGATGCATTATCTCAAAGCTACCTCCTATCATCGGCGGTGCGAAAAGAAGCAGAATAAACACAGCGTGACAGAAGTGTGTCGATATTGAGTCCAATTTAAGATTTCCCCGAGCCAGGGAAAAAAAAATACGAAAGAGGTGGCAGGGAACGTGCGATGCATTCACGTGGGATCAGTTTCTTAAAGTTACGCGAAGTCGAAATCAAACGTATCAATTCGATCCTCAGCCCGTCGTCCCTTCACCAAGCTCTTGCCTTGACTTCAAAGATATGGAAATTGGTAAATATTTACAAAAAAATGAAGAAATCTTCTGATGATCTTTTATATCAGTAGACAGTAACAAGAGGTGATCTGTGGACCAGGAATGGAGGGTTATTTAGGTTTAGTTTATGTTTGTGTCAAGTTGCAGGATTGCTTGAGATCAGCAGACGTGTACCGCCGACCGCTCTCTTGCAAATCTCCCGCGCTGTCACAGAAAGAGTAGCTCCATCCTCTATACTCCACGGGATCTAATCATTAGATTGGTTGGCGGGCGCGTATCTGTTGTATAGAAAGTTAGCTATGGATGGCGACGATGCGGTGAATAACATACCCTTGTGCCTCTCCAACCGTGAAAGAGATAATTGGCTGTCGTTCATCCCACATATCGGGGTGAGGCGATGTACTGTGTCCATAGTGAAATTTAGTGTTATCATCAGTTGAATTTGTATTTCAACTCACTTCCGATGGATTTCCTCGACGTCTGAAACATCGTCATCATCAACTACCCCCATAGTGGTGGCAGGCGTTGGTGGCGTTGGTGCGGGAGTTGGAGGCGGTGCGACGGGCATGGCCAGCTCAGCCTGGTTGGCACTGGAGAAATAGTAGTAATTGAGCCCGCAATAACATACAAATTATATACAAAGAACATTACTGATGAATATTCCAGGTTAATTCCAAGTACTCCTGGAGAACACCTATGTGGGGGACATCGTCGATATCGTAGACGGTCGTGGGTGCAGTAGGCACCGCTGAGGGAATATCATCCTGTGCTGCCATTTCACCATCTAGCCTTGATTCAGGATATGGGCCAGGGATAATGTGTTTGATTATCTCCGAGGGAACGATCAGATACCGCTGATCGGCAAGGTACAGCTCTTGGTGTGTTCCAACGCACACTGGAACCCCTGACATCACCTCTAGCCATTGTGGCGGATTTGATATCCAAATGCTGCATATGGCAAAGCTCCAGTCACACATCACACTTATCGGGTATCAACAGAAAACTCACAGTGTGCGACCGTTGTCTAGGATTACCCAGAGGGTTTCAGCCATACTGGGAATGTCCGATGGCCCACTGAGTAAAGCAGGTGAACGACTGATTAACAAGACTACGAGGTATTTGACTCAACTGATTGAAGGAAGAGCGAGGAGGTACCTGCATGATTCACTTACTGCCTAAGCCAGGAGGAAGTAGGAAGGAAGAAAGGGATAAGCATAAATAAGAAAATAAGCGATGTCAGTTCGAAGCTGACGCGCCACAATGCCGCCGGAGCGATTGTGTTTGAACTTCCCGACGGTGTTGTAGCAATTCAGCGCTCTCAAAGGAACAATAGTTTGATCTGAATTTGGGTTCCTTCGGTGTCAGCGCCCCTTTATAATTCCACATCAGATACTTGAAGTGGTGTACTACTTTTCTGGAAATCTTTGTTTCCAAATTATGGATGGATCTTCCTGCGAGGAACCGACCCAGTCACCCGGACACATCCTGATTTAAAGATGCACTGCCCGCCCGCGGAAACTGTTGCTAGATTCCTCTATGGAGGGGATAATCAACAGTCTTCAACATTGGCATGTGAAATGTCGGTAGTGGCAAGGAATGAGTCATGAAAAAATCTTATTTGTAACCCGCCCACTGCGATGACTGGTTCTGGTCTTTCAAGCTGTTTTGTTGCCATCCATCACCGAACAAGTATATTTTTGCAGGTACGTTCGCGAGCATGGTATTCTTGAACTGACATGAGACTGCATATACGAAATCCCCACAGTCTTAAAACATCAACATCAAGGAAAAAGAACTTCACCGTACATCCGAGTTACTGCGCGACAGTGACGTCACAGGATATGGTGTACGAAGGACGGTTTTTATATCTATTAAAAATAGTATGAGTGGACTTATTGTAATACACAATCTACAGGGGTTTAATAGACTTGTAATAAGAGTACTTGTGTGTCAATCAATATGTCAGTTAGTGAATCACCTTCTAACATGATAGGTTTGGTGATAGTTTAGGTATACATGTGTAAAATCATGCATCAACCTCCCTGGGCATGGTCCACAATATGCATTTTCATATAAAAAGTTGAAGGAGGAGATGGGTGCTCCATCATTATGTCCAACATATTACTCCAGAAGTTGATTTCAAAATATAATTTTCAAATACAGAGCATTCGAGACAAAGACAACGCCGTAAGTGGGCACTGATCACAACCCATCAAGGGTCCTGGTACAAGGCTGTGTCGAAAGGTAAACATAAGTCAAGGAAAAATGCGTGCATACATGTCTAATTGTCGAAAAGCATGCGCCTGAAGATCACACTGCAAGCTTCGTTGGTTCTCTTTTAATGGAGGGTCTGCGCTCTCGAAGAATAAAGTGTGCTAGGCAAGTTAATAACAACCACCACTAACACCCTTTGTAACGATAAGCCGTTGACTATGCTCCTGCAACCATTTTTACTGTGAAAATTCCATATAAACGATGTACTACTTCACTCATGGCAGTGCGACCATTCACTAAAAGTCAACAATAGATGAGATGTATCTCACAAGATTGATTGTGGTTCGCTCTCCCACCACAACAATGTAGCTGGGACAACTAGATGGTACATATTGTCTCCTACAGCGGTAGAAAAGCCTCAGCATTTTACGCTATTACTCACCAACTCAAGCTTCCGGTTTCGATGTCTTGCAGGTATGCGACCAGTAGCACTCCGTCTCACCATCCCCGAGTCAACAAACTCCTCGCAGTATCCCTCGCCGTCTTCTCCAGCCCAGTAAACTGTAAGCCAAGCATCTCCTTCACCTTCTTCGTATTCATCTGGGCTGGATGAATAGCAGACTGTCCCGCACCAGGAGTCCCCTTCGGAACATTAGAAAAATCCCGGTCGGGCACAGGTCGAGAATGAATCGCGTCCAGGATATCCTGTGTGGTAAATGACCCTTGGTGTGGGGTTAGCTTGAGAATGGAGATCAATGCAGAGGTGAAGTGGGGTGAGATGAGATGAGAGATGAAGTACGGGGTAGGAAAAGGTAAATGTAAATATGAATGAACATACCAGCCCCAATAATGAATCTCTCCCCTCCCGCTTTATCCATAGTAATAGCCCTGACATGCGCCTCAGCTAAATCGCGCACGTCGACCCAGTTTCCGGCAGGATATCCAGTCGGCACACTGTGTCCTTTGATTATGGAATAGAAATCGATTAGAGAGGCATTTAGAGCCGAGACGGTAGAAACAGAGTGGATGGGGGGCTGGACAATTGATGGTGTCAGTGGGGGTGTCAATCTTTTTAGAAGGTGACATAGTGCGTACACCAAATACCTAGTGTGCATGAATGGATTAGTGAGCTTTCGGCTTCGAAGACGGCTGGACGTACCAGAGGGGGGTTAAGAGCCACTACATCCCATTTAATGTGGTCCTTATGTTCTTTAACGAAATCCCATGCCGCTGATACCCATAACAATTATTAGTAGAATTTCCCCAAGGAGAAAAGCACGGTGTTGATGAATACATACCCAGTTCCGCTAAAGTCTTACTAGCTCTATATTTATGAATAGCAGTAGCTTCCTTCCCTTTTGTCTCAACTTCTTTCGTAGAAATTTCATTCCAGTCTTTTTCCGAGAACGTCTGTGGGTGAGCTGCCGGCTGTAAGATAGCCGCCATAGACGAAGTTATAACGATCCGCTGAATATCCCCACTAAATGGTTCTCGCCCGTCACTTATTGTCGAATCTACGACCGGTCGAATTCGTAACTCACCCATATTTGAGAGCGCTCTCTAATATGCCTTTAGTGCCTTTAACGGCGGGAATGATAAGTTCTATAATATAAATTCGATGGTGTGGGTTTAACTAAGTCAATATAGCATTCAAAGTGCAACTCTTCTGTACTAACCATTCGGATCTTCAGCCTTAAGATGAAATGGCGAGGCTGTGTGTTCTACAGCATCCATGCCTTTAACCGCTTCATCGAATGCACCTTCCTAAAGTGAAATGAAATGAAGCAAAGATCAACTTAGATCGATCCACGATCAACCTGAATTCAAACGACGATGGTCGTATATACCTTAGCAATGTCCTCCACGATAATATACTCAAAGTGATCAGAATACTCCTTGAACAAATTAGCAAGATATTCTCCTTTATCCTCCGAGCGCACTGTCCCACGGACGTAAAATCCTTGTTTCAGGAGGGTCCTCACGACCCAGGCTGCTATGAATCCTGATGCGCCTGTAACGAGGACCTTTTTACCTGGAGTTGTAGGAGGCATGGCTGGGTGGACAACTGATAGGTAGTGGTAAACAGTAGGAATAGGGGAAATCAAAAGTTTGGAAGAAGTTTGGGTATTACGGCAGTGCCGCTACGTGATTCTTTCCGAAAAGAGTAAAATGTATTGGGAACTTGCGCAGACCACAGTAGATATTGGAATATATAACTTGGCTTGTATCTAATATATATATCTACAAGAAAGTTCTGGAAGGGATGACAGATATTATTAAGTTTCCATGATATTCTATGATATTCTAGGTCAGATTGATTACCAACAAAATGTGCTCGTGATCGCTAAACAACAAACTTTTGGTGCTTTGTGCTTACTAATCTGGTAATTACCAAAGATCAAAAGCGCTGGCGGTGAGACAATCAATTAAACATGAATTGTCTTTGAGGTGGAGGTGTCCCAGCATTTACCTTTGAAAGTCAAGCTTGGCTGGAGACAGGGTATGTTTCTGTAAATTTTCGAAGGGAGTCGGCGCCGGTTGATAGACATCCAAAACATTGACATTTGTTAGAAAATATAGTATGAAGTGGAAGATCCAGAAAGGTGAGGCGAATCCGATAAATTTTAATGTCTGCCGTCACCTGAAAAAAAGGAACAATATATATTTATATTTATATATATAAACAAGCATGCATGGTCGTTCAAGTTTGTCAGATTCCCCTGCACTCCAGTGGTAACACGGCATCAGGCAGGCGTCTTGCCATTCATCGCTCATCACCTGTAGATCGACAATTGGTCCTAGTATAACGTCTCCAATAATGAGACCTGCGAATCTAGGACTGAGCCAGAAAAATTTAGTCCATATTGCTGAGCTTGTGGAGAGTATGTCCGCAATTCTTTGTGCAGCGATCCACAGATAATAAATGTTCATTGTGAAGAAAGTCATCAAAAAGGAGATAAAATTGGCAGGAAATTATCACAATTTAATGCCAATTATCAAGTTATCAAGCTACACTGACATTACATAAAGCTCAAATTTATTACAATTTATATTCCCCTGGGAGCGGTAACCTGTCACAACCACCGTCAACATTTTCGAACTGGATGTGTGTGCTACTATGCGTCCTACCGTTTATATCAGGGTCTTTAGGCATAGGGTGTCGCAGTTGCAAAATGTTGAGAACCTAGTTTGACTCTTTCACTTCATCCACTTTGGCTCTGAGCTGTCCGTCGTGGCAAACTCTTTCGGGATATTTATTCTCGTCTGCATTCCCTGTCTTTTCGGGTGGGTCATACCTTGTGGGCTAAATTCCTGTGGACATCGGAGGGAAAAGGGGCAACATAAATTAATGAGGATGTGGCAGACATTGTTAGGATATTTTCAGCTTCCGATCTATATTCTGTACTCAGAACTCAATCACTCAATCAGTTCCTAGAATACTTCCATGATGAGTCCCTTTGTTTCATATATGGTATCTCATCTAGTTTGGCAAGTATTCCTTCTCTGGTTTATAATGTTTCCATTTCAGAAACAGTTTCTGAATGTCCTATTGTATTTCTCAATTTGGACTACAATCATGGCACAATCCATATAGTCTTTGTAGAAAATGTACTTACATACATCCCAGTTTGAATACCAACTTAGTTCAAGTCTACTCCTCATCTCTTTCTGTATGCTTGATATATGGGACTCTTTGGAACTCCAGCTATATGTATCTTGTAAGCATCTATTAACTTGAAATTAGGACATCCAAGTGTTTGCATGAGGGTGTAACACATAAGCTGAAGCCAAGTCCTTCCCTTATCCCAGAAACATTCTGACAGTTCCTGGATAATTTCCAGATAACCTAACTTAGCAGACACCAGAAAAACCCCCAATCCAAAAGTTTTAAGGATTCTTAGTATTGGATTCTTATAAGAGTTAAGGTTGTTTAAGGACCTAAATGGTGGGTGGTGTTAGGGTTGGACAACCTGCCAGGCCACAGATATTACCCTATAAGCATTTATCTCTTTTTTACAGGATGACCCCAGAGTCTGACTGGATATCTGTAACGGTAGCGGACTTGGGTTAGGGAGGACTTGGCATCAGGCTGGTGGGCCCGTATGACCGGAGGTGTCTTAGAATACTATTGTGTTTGTTTCACGGGGTTTTTGACTTGTTGCCCGGGGCTCTACTACTATTATCATAAATAGGTAGATATCTTGTATGGTTACGATAGTCTCTTTTGAATAGGAACCTAGTCCTACTCATTTCGTTCCCTTTTGCAAGAGCTCTCTGAGGGACTACACTACATCTTCATAGCGGAACCCTTACACTTTTTGAGTATTTTGATTCCTATTTAACATTCTTTATTAACACTACTAGTGGACTGATCACCCACTAGGTTTTTTTGCTACGAACACACCTGTAATTCAACATAAATACTTCCCTCAAGATGTCCGAAATCAATCAACCAATCACTCGACGAGGCACAGTCTGAAGTGCGATCCCCATTTGGAGCAAGAGAGTTGCTCGACGACGGGCGGATGTTGACAAGGTCGATAATATGGCTCTTGATTCTGTAAGTCATACTTCTTCGCCTATGCATGCCATGGGCCCCGAACCTCTTAGCTCTGCAATAGCAGGGAAGGGGGGAGGATGGACCGTGATGCCAAGATGGAAGGGGTATCGCTATACACCTCTGATTCCTCAATGCCCACTCTAAGTGGAAGGGCTGGTAACCCTAAGGGTGATGCCTCGAGAAAAGAGTCAATATGTAATGAGGAGAAGACAACCCCTTTTCCTACTTACAATGAGTATTCGAGTACTCAGATCTCCCTCCATAACTGGACTCAGCAGTATGGTCTTCTGCACCCTGAAGAGATTGCCTCTCTGCAAAAGACTTTCCGAATGAAGCATCAATCCGCGAAACCTCTTCTACGAACACAGTCACTGTACTTCCCAAAGTGGTTTGAGGTGGGGGGTGGCAGTAATGAAGATGAAAGCAGGCAGGAGGAAGCTGAGATAACGGTTCTGGAACACCACTCAGCTCCAGAGTTTAGATGGGCAGATAGCTCCGATTCTGATGAGGACCCATTGGGGCCGCGGCCTGGGTCATGGACCCTACCCGACACTGTGCATCCATGGGAGATTCAAGGGTCCAAAATTTCGGCAGCCAGACCTAAGCCGTCAGTAAACCTAAATGCCATTGTCATTGAGGTACAAGATACCAAACCTCCATCCAAAGTATTGGAGCCTGTACGCACCGAAGGAACAAGACCAGAAGGGTCATCGCTATCCACGAAGGGGAAGGCGCGAATGGAGGGTGAGAATATCCTGGGGGACCAGTGTAAAGCAAATTCACGCCCACACTCTACTGCCAAGAGTAAGAGGCAGAATAGCAAGTCTTCGAGGGGACCACAGTCCAATAGGGTGACTAGCCGATATGCGAGAGAGCTTTTGCAAGTGCCTGAGGGTGGATACTTCGCCGTCGGAGGGCAAGGACAATTCGGACCACCCTCTGATTCAAGCAGTTCCTCCAGTAGCGATGGGTCAGAGGAATCATCAAGTAGCACTACAACTGAATGCTAAGCTAATAGGAGTGCAGACTCACCTAATTCTGGGTCAGAGTCAGAGGACGATATTGGAGGCCCATCGAAAGCAGGCCAGAAGAAGAATAGAAAGAAAAACTCACCCAGTTCTCAATGGATAAAATCTGAAAGATGCAAGCGGTCCACAGCTGATGCCAAGCGGACTAAGAAACTTTTAGCGGGAGTCAAGACAAAGCAAGCTGTGGTGTACACCGGCATGGCTGACCTTGACGACCTGGAAGCCTTTGTATATGCCTATGATCTGTGGACAGAAATCAATGGGTTAGATCGGAAATGGGCTGTGAAGTTAATAATTTACTTCTTGGATGGCAAGGCCAGCGCATTCTATATGAAACATGTGGCCTTGAGCCGGAAACGATGGACACTAAAAGCCGTTTATGACAGACTTTTTGATTATTGTTTTCCTGCAGATTATAAGCTGAGGTTGTGGAAACGATTGACCTCAGCCCAGCAGGGTGGAAATTGTTTCCGTGACTTTGCATGCGATGTGGAGAACAGTGCTACGTGTTTCCCTGATATGCAAGAGTGTCAGCTTAAACAAATTGTGTGGGATGGGGCGCACCACTATATCAAAGAAAAGTGGTTGGATAATGGTTTAAATCCAGACAATACCTCGTGGAAGCGACTCATCAAAACAGCAACACGATTTGAAGCTGCTCAGGAATTTTGTCAGGCAGAAAAAGGACGATGAGAGACCCCTTCGACGGGATCAACCCGATCCTGGCCACGACAGAATGAGCGGGCTAAACAGACAGCGGGTCAGACTGACAGTATGCGAAATACTTTTCATCCTACCACTTCCTCAGGGTCAGGTGTAACGGGAACCGCGACAAAAGTGCAGCAGCAAAAACTCAGTCAAATGGAAATGAATGAGCTTCGGGCAGAGGGGAGGTGTTTCATGTGTAAGAAAGAAGGTCATGAAGCCCGAAATTGCCCTCAGGGGAAGGTTGTGCCTGCTCCAAAATGGGGAAACCATGTATCAGCTGGGTCTGTGAGGGTGCAACGACTTGCCAAATTGGAAAAGAAGAAGGAGCAGGTTGACATACCTCTTCGAATGGCCTCCTTTGTAATGAGCACCGTGGAGATCCAGCAGGAATTTGATACTTTGCACGATCACATTTACGCTGCCTGGCTGCAGAAGTCAATTACCGAATTCTTCGGGCCAGACACAGCCATAGCTGAGGGACATAATCCGTTGACACGGTTTGAGGTTACCTACTCACTTATGGCCTTTCTGGTGAAGGATAATGTCTTACCCGGAACTCTCCTGCAAATTGCAAAGAGAGATTGTAGGGAGCCTGGGTATCGAGTGGCCCAAAGTATAGAAGATAACGAGCAATGGGCTGTGAAACGGCTCCATTCCCAAAGCCCTGACCGAGCTAAGGTTGCATCAATTATACAGCAGTGTTGCTGTGTGCACTTCTCGAATTCTGATTCAGTTGCAGCTGGAATACGACACACTGAACATTTTCAGGTGGTGTTTGACCAGTTATACTGGACATACTAAATTATTGACTGCCTTCAACCCCAATTATACATGGCAATCAGCAAGTCAGCCCTTTTCCGTGGCAACTGGGCCATTTCCCAAGTGGTTAGTACCGCTATAATCATGGAAGGATCAACAGAGCGGGAAGCATTACCTGAGGATGATGACTCACCAAATTTTGGGGAGCAGGCATCGGGACAACAGCTTCTGGGGGCTTTGAAGGAGTACTTCCTGCCAGAAGAAGCGTTGCAGGAAGGCATTTCCCCTGATATGCGCTTTAGGGTTTACACAGAAGAAGAAGGACTTCGTATCTGGGATGAGGCCAATACTGATCTCCCATTATTTGTGCCTTGGTCAGTTGTAAGGCTTAATGAGGACTTTGAAGATAAAATACAGGCAGTATATGAGGAACACATACCTGGGTTCTCCCGCGATATGCCTGCCTTTAGAAGATACTGTCGAGATGCAATGTGCCAGTTGTTGGAGCTTCGCTTCCGCATATATTATACGACGAGTATCTGTCGAGATGTCTATGGCGTGGAAAGACGGCGGTTCCGAGTCCATTGTACCACTGGACAATACGAGATTCACGATTGGGAGTTGGCTGTTAAGTACATAGTGACTCCAGACCAGACCACCTACAATGTGAGGAGTGGAGCATTCCTCAGATACTAGCTCGCCAGGCAACCATGAGGGATTTGTCTGAGGCTAGCATTTTTGTAAATGCTGTCCATATCCCTAAGGGGAAGCCAGCTGAAAAAAAACATGATCAGTTGTGCTATGGAGGTCTCAAAACAGTTGAGCATACCTCAATGCAACCCAAGGATTTTACTCGCTGGTTGCCAAAACCAGTTGTCATTGAAGCGCTCATCAATGGTCAACCAGTGAAGGCTCTCATCGATAGCAGGTCACTTGCAGATTTTATGTCAACAGCCTTGGTTGATCAGCTTCAGGTCCTTAAGGAACCACTGGTAAAACCACTGACCCTTCAGTTGGCTGTACATGGATCACGGTCCAAGATCAACATTTCCGCAATGGCTCAGTTTACCTACCAGGGTATAAGTTGTTCTCGCCGTTTTGACGTGGCTAACCTTGATTCCTATGACTTGATATTGGGAACTCCATTTATTTTTCAACACCAAGTTATGCTTGGGTTGAATCCGACACAAGTTAACATCGGGTCAAACCTACCACTTCCCCTCGAGGGGACACAGTCATCTTACTGCACTCCACGGCAGCAGAAATCTTTGAGGATGAGTTGGAAAGGTTACGGGTGGACTTACGTGCTGAAGCAGCTGACCTTGATCCTGATACAGCATCAACACGACTACCCCCATTGCGGGCAGTCAATCATACTATCCCTCTGATAGATGAGGTGAAGGTTTACTCATGGCGACCATCCAAGTGCCCTGAAGCCATGCATCAGCTGTGGCGTGATAAGAAGAATGCCTACTTACGAAATGGGCGGTGGAGAGTGGCGACGGGCACAAATGCATGTCCAATGCTAATTATTCCGAAACCACCAAAGGCTGATGGAGCCTTGTGAATATGCACGGTGGTTGACAAGCGTCAGCAAAATGCTAATACATATAAATTAGCTACACCTTTGCCAGATATTGAGGCGATCCTGCGGAATGTGGTGCATCATAAATATTGTAGCCTCATTGATGGCAAAGACACATATGAGCAAATCCGAGTGGTACCTGAACACATTTGCCGAACATTGTTCACCTCTCCTGATGGTACCATGGAAAGTTTGACATTGCAGATTGGTGACTGTAATGGACCATCCACATACCAGACTCTGATGAACCACATTTTTGCATCATACATCAGGGTGTTTATGGATGTATACCTCGACGACATTGTGGTATATTCGGATTCCATTGAAGATCATGTCAAGCACCTCCGAGTCATTTTCAAGGTGCTCCGTCGAGAGAAATTATACCTAGCAGTCAACAAGATGCATTTGTTCGCTTCGGAACTAAACATATTGGGGCATGTAGTAAATGATAAAGGAGTAAAGATGGACCCACATAAGGTGAACACAGTAGCCAACTGGAAGGTTCCAACCAATAAGGCCCTCTTGGCTGGTTTTCTGGGGGCAGTTGGCTATCTGGCTAATAACTGCGAGGGCATTCGAATTCCAATGGCCAATCTTGCTGGGCTTACTGGTGTCAACAGGGTGTGGCGATGGGGAGCAACGGAACAATGTGCATTTGATGATGTAAAGTGAATTGTTCAGCTTCATCGAGATCGATATTGAATTGCTTTGGACTACTCACCGGGTCATTCAACTATCAACTTAGTTACAGATGCATGCTTGACAGGTGCCAGTGGTATCCTGAGTCAAGGCGCAGATATCAAAACAGCAGCTGTGGTGTCCTTCTGGTCTGGGAAGTTCACTTCGGCTCAATGATCTGGGAGAAGAACACAATGTACCCTGGCGTCCAGGATTTTGCAGAGCGAATGAAATTGGCAATTATGACTGCCCACAACGAAATCCTCATCACTAGGGTGAAGCAGACAAGGCAGGCCAATCGACACAGGTGGGCTGTTGATTTCAGAGTCAATGATCTCGCATTCAAGATCATTCGTGAACTTGAGCCGGGGGCCACTTATGAGCTGGAACTGTCTCCCGAGTTAAAGAGACAAGGGATTAACCTGTCATTTCATGCATCCTTGTTGCATATCCACATCCCGAATGACGATCGTCTATTTCCTGGCAGGCAGCTCAAACAGATTCCGGGGTTTGGCCAATCATCTAGGGACTGGATCGTGGATAAGATTGTGGCTCACACTGGGAAAGACGCTGATGCCTTGTTTGAGGTCGTGTGGAATACCGGGCAAAATACTTGGCTTCCATATAGAGACATGCAGAACTTGCTGCCCTTGCAGGCATACCTGGAGGCTGTTGGTGTTGCAAATGTACGATCATTGAAAACGGGGTCCAGGTGATCTATCGATTCCACAAGGATGGGTCTGCGGGCTAAGGAGAACGATCGGTTGTCAGTGTCTCACCTGTCAAGCGTGCAATGTTTACCGTGTATTTATGTTGGATCAGCTACACCTATTGATGTTCCTTCCTCCTCGGGCTGTCGCACCATGTCTACCGAGGATGGCCAGACACAGATGGCTTCAGAGTTCTTCACTGCAACTTTAAATGCTGTATGCGATAGCGCTCTGAAAGGGGTGCAGATCGTGTGGGCATTACAAAGGGAAGAGGTCGAGAGGGCTCACCAACGCATTATTGAAATGCAGGAGCAACAAAGGCATATGATGACTGATAATGCCACTATGCCTCGCACTAGGGGCCGCACGCGCATGTGGAGGGAGCAGAATCGGTCAGTGGCATTGGTGGACAGATTAGAGGCACATGGGATGGCTCCACGGCAGCGTGACAGGGAACAGGGTAGTAGTCGTAGCCGCCATGGAAAACGAAAGAAACAGAGGGTTGGTTCTTCTACTGAGGGGTCACTTCTTCAGCGGATTGAACCTATTGCCGCGCCACAGGAAAGGATGGCGCAAGCTAGTAGTATTGCTACTATGGCTAGCAAACATTGTATGGCACAGGAAGCCCCAATGTGGGTTGGAAGGGGTCAGGATGCAACCATGTCGATGGAAACGGATATTGGGAGTGGTGGGCAGGATTGGAGTGACGAACTTGACGAGTTGGAGCAAGGGGTTATGGAACTACACAGTTGAGTCAGTCCGCCGAGAGTTGCACATTGCCTTGCTGGCAGTGTGGGAGGGCGGGTGTAACGGTAGCGGACTTGGGTTAGGGAGGACTTGGCATCGGGCTGGTGGGCCCGTATGACCGGAGGTGTCTTAGAATACAATTGTGTTTGTTTCACGGGGTTTTTGACTTGTTGCCCGGGGCTCTACTACTATTATCATAAATAGGTAGATATCTTGTATGGTTACAATAGTCTCTTTCGAATAGGAACCTAGTCCTACTCATTTTGTACCCTTTTGCAAGAGCTCTCTGAGGGACTACACTACATCTTCATAGCGGAACCCTTACAATATCCTGGGCCCTCTAGATGCTTGAAAATCCCTGCCCCAATCCATTCCTGAGTCTGTTTGACATCTGGTTTATTATATCCCTTCCATTTATCCCTATTCTGTTATGGTCCTTATCCTTAGTATGATCAACTTTGCATTGTTTCTTGTTCCTCCTTTTTGTCTTTTTGTCTTGCCAGATTAGTAGTACAATTATTATTATTTCTATATACATAGTCTAGGATCTGTTTTTACTTACAATCCAATTAGAAAATCAACTTAGCACTGACTTAGTATTCTACCTATTTACCAGTTCAATACCTGCCTGTTTCTGTTCATTTGCACCAGTATATTCCCAGAGCCCACAGACTTCTGGACTCCATCACTTTGTGTATTCCTGGACTCACCCAAGTTTCCCATACCCTTCCATCTGAAATTGGATCTGACAATTGTGTGAGGGTGCAGCACATAAGCTGAAACCAAGTCCCACCTGTTCCTGGAACATCCATGGGTTTTCCCTAGATACCTGCCTATAAGTGCTGAGCTTAACAGATGGAGGGTGATCATGTTAGATTATGTAATACCAACCACTATTCCAACTATCCTATCTAGCAGTGTGTATATAATCTATAGGAACACTTAAAGGTTACATCCTTAAAGTGTAAGTCCAGACCTACTCAAGATCAGGTGGTGTAGTGGTAACACCCTCACTATATATGAAGACCCTGGGTTCAATTCCCAGTCTAGCCATTCACTTTCTACATTTTAACATATCAGCTGTACATAGTCTCTTTAAAGTATGTACCATATTGCTAAGTATAAGCTTCTTCAATTTTGTATAGTCCAATGGGACTTTGTATGCTTTATCTTTCCTATGATTGGACAGAGCATGATACAATTCAAAACCCACAAAACCACTGGATGTGGTTGCAGGCCAGAACCATATAGAACATGTGTCTGATCAACCAATCTAAAATCCCATTCACATCTCTAAATTTACTGGAATTAGAAAATGATATAGTATCTGTAAGATATTGAGTTAAACTCTCTTTTGTTCCAGCTGCTCACTACATACATACATAGTTTATGTTAGGACCCATACATACATACACATCCTTACCTTCAGCTTTAACTTCACAACTGATATCAACCCTCAATCTCAGCACCAACTCAGAACCTGAACCTCATCCCTTATGAAGTTTGGTCAACACTCCCTTTGGTCCCTATGCAATAATGTCAGGATGTATCTTCAGCACCCAACATTGATCCCTGTTAGGATCCTTGTCATTTTGGAACCCCCACAACCTGTTTTGGACTCAAAAACCCTCCATTGTCCCACTATCAGTACCCCTGCTCATGGTAGCACTGCTTGTAGTGCTGTTAAGTTGCATGCCATGAGGTTGGAAGTTCAATGGAGTCTGAATAGAAGGATGTGGCTTCAGCTTGTGTGCTACACCCTTGCAAAGTTACCATCAGTTGTCCTTAAATTTTGAACATGTGAGAACTTATGTATATACAGATTTCCAGCATCTTGCAGTACTAATGAGGAGACAAGGAAAGTACCCAAAGTAGAACAAGAGTATAACTAAATCAGGAATACAACATGTACAGCTTTCCGATACTTGGAGAATACAAACTAGGATGAAGGACATATGGGGCATACTAATCAGGACATAAGGAAATGGCCTAAAAAGGAGATTCGGTATCTGATGGCTATCCAAGAATGTGGGCAATGTCAGGTGACTAAGAGGTTCTACGACATTCTGAGCATGGGTTGTAACAGGTGCCCCTGATACTTGTTTTGTTGTATCGTAGCATCTTTGCTTTCCATCCCATCTCCATTCTGTTTGCTCCCCTGTCACCATTCACATATATATCCCTTTGCCACCTCACACTTTTTAGTGTACTTTGCTATATTGTATTTAGTCTCACTTGCATCCCTATTTCCTTCCCTTACTTCCTTTTGACCTGTCATCACTCTCACTTCTCTGATCAGCCCTCCGATCATCCATCTCCCTTTAGTATAAAGTTCTTTGAGCATGTGGAGAACAAAGAGAGTTTAACTCAATTGTGGCTCATCTAACAGATACTATACTATTTTCTAATTCCAGAAAATCCAAGGATATGAATGAGATTTTAAATTGATTGATCAGGCACATGTTCTGTGATGTTACAATATATGTATATCCTACAACTACATTCAACAGTTTTGTGGGTTTTGAATTGTATTATGCTCTGTCCAATTACAGGAAAGGTGAAGTGGTATAAAATCCCACTAGACTACCCAAAATTGAAGGAGTTTATATTTAGCAATATGGCAGATGCTTAAAAGATACTACATATGTACACCTGATCACCCTTGACCAACCTTTTGGATCCTTAAACAATTTCAACTCTTATACATAAGGACCCAAACTTGCTCCAAGCCAATAGGAAATATCAAAGAAATGGCAGGAGTCAGAATACATTGCATATAATTTGATTCCTCAAGGCCGCGTAAACATGTATTGATTTACTCTATTTGTCTCTGTCCATGTTTGGATGAGCGAACCCCCAGCGGAAGTGAATCTGGGGGGCCGCAGTCTCCATTGCACAAAACATGTTGATCGGGACATGTGCGAACTCCAACAGCATCCCAAACTAATAGTAAATACATGACAAATCAATCTATGTAAACTATGCGTTTTAGGGCAATAAAGGAGCAGGAAAGGGTGGGATGGCGGGGAAAAGAAAATTACTCAAGGGAAGGCTGAGCAATACCTTGACGGCCGGCCACTCAGAAGATGGTGGCAAGAGATAAAGGTGGCAGGAGCTGACTCCACAATGGCAGAGCTTAAAAGGGGAAACACTCCTATTACAAAGAACACGGACTAATGAAATTAGTCCGTTCCACCTTTGCCCCACTCACATGTCGTCTGTTTGCATTATATAGGCACCACACTATGCATCTTACGTCTATTGAATCACGACTGGTCCAGAAACAATTATTAAATATGATGCTATAGAAAATGTATGAGATTGCGAAGAGTGAGATTTAGAGTGGAAATATATAGACGATTGTTTCTACTACCAGTCTACTATGTCTATCGCAAGTTCCCGGGAAATAATGATGATGTATGATAATAATGAGCCTGGAAGGTAGTTGTAATGAAATATCTGAGGAGTAGAATCTAGAGATTCAAAGATAACCGAAAGAGATACGAGGAAGCAAAAAGAAAAAAAAAAAAGAGGGGAAAAAAAGTCATCTACGCCGCCCCTTCCCCACTCCACACAACCTTCACGAGTTTCACACCCTCTGAACCTTCAGCCATTAATATCGCTGGAGTCTCCCCGGATTTCTGGGTATCTTTCTTCGGAACATATTTCTTAAATAAACGACATTGTTTCTTCCCATGTCTGTCGGAAGACGACTCCCTCGAAAACAAACTCAAACACACCCCATCTCCAGGCTGGCCTCCACTGCCAAAGGAATACGGAACACTCGGGCACATCCACCTCAAAGGCGACTCATGTGTCAACGAATGTCTCATCACCTCCGCCTTCCTTGCGCTCATATAATCACATCTCACACCATTCACTCTATGCGCGCATTGCCACGGTCTTCCGTTCACCTTTACGGGCCCCGCGACGGTGTACGTTGTGATATTTTGTTGCAAGAATTGGCTTTTAATCTCTAGAAATTCGTGGCGGGTCAATGCGAGTACGGAGCGGCGGCTGTGGCCGGAGGAGGTAGTGCCCGAGGGTGTGGTGGTGAGCTTCGTTTCAATGTCGTCCTCCGAGTCGGTGCTGGAAGTGTCCTCCGGACGAGAAGTGTCGGCTGACGTTACATCCGCGGTGTAGGGAGTGGGGGCATTTATGGTGTGGTGAGTGGTAGCATTTGTGTCAGGAGTGGGAGGACTTGTGGTGCGAGGAATGGCGAGGCTGTGTTGATTTGTGATGTGGGGAGAATTCGCATTTGTGGTTTTGTCTGTAGTTTGAAGAATAGTAGCACTTGGAACGCCACGTCTGCGACAAGACACGGGGGTAATCTGGGTTTTAATGATGGCTTTGCGTTGGCCGGCAATTTTGTGGGTGTGTCCCGGTTTAATGTGGTGACCGGTTGAGAACGAGTCTTCACCATCGTCACAAGTTAACCTTTTAGAAGTGATGACAGTGTTTGAATCTTTTGATCTAGTCCCTGATGGTTTCGGGGATGACAATTTTGATTTATCGCGTGGTGATGGTGGGTATGCAGGACGACCACCGACGCTCTGAGAAGAAGCTACGGGAGATTTCAACGACGCAGAGGTTGGACACGCAGTAACTCGACATGGAATGGGTGAGCCCACCAGGGGAACTTCCGGAAGCGGGGAGTGTTCCGATGCAGGAGATTGAAAGGGAGGCGCGAAGGTTGTTTTCTCGAAGAATGAATCGATCTGAGAGTGGTGACCTAGCGTCCACATGGGATCCTCAGATCCAGACTTCAAAAGGATACACATAATCAAAAGAAAATTAATGCTGAACACAATGCAAAAACACACCATGAGATGATCAAAAAGCCACATTTTTGGATCCGTCCACCAATCCTCCTCCTCTTCAGGATTTTTAAATGTTCTCGGCGAAAAATCAGTCCCAGTAGGAACAGTTGGGATTAAGAACGGAGCTTTACATGGAGAGAGGAAAAATTTAGAAGAGCGGCGGAAGCACTCATTTTGTTGCGCCCATACTTCCACGGTGTCATTCTCGAATGGGAGAGGTATAGCGAGTGCGGAGGGGCCCGCACCAGTACCGAAAGATATTGAGTGGTCCAAATAGTAGTGCCCTTTAGGTTGGTATGTAGAAGAGTTATTAGTTTCCACAGGAAATTGAATATTACTCATAGTTTCAACCTAACTTGAGTGGGAGACGGTGGGTTATTGTTACTAGTGGAGAAGTGCTAGAAGGAATGCTAGGAATCTAAAGCTTTATAACTATATTACCCGGCAAAGCAAAGCTCCCCCGCAATGGTTGTGAAGGGATGCGCATTGATGCTGAAAACAATGCGCTTTGAATGCATCAAAACAAAGTTTAGTTCGATCGGTGGCCTGTAGCCTGCTAGTTATAATTAGTGGATTTATAAGCACAAAGCGTGGCCCAAAATTTGTTCTCTTCAATGGTCACGGGCACAATTGCATTCTGAAAGAGTTGCATAGCGGCACCGACGGCATTACCACAATTTCCAAACTTCTTACAAAACTTTTGACTTGTCCTCTTCCTACTGCTTCTCAGTACTCTAAGTGCAGTGTTTCCTACCATAATTCCGGGTGAAAATGTCCTCGTAATAGGTGCATCAGAATTTATAGCAGCCTGAGTTGTAAACTCTCGAACAAGGATTTGAGGGACAGTGCGCTCGGAGGATAAAGGAGAATATCTTTTATGGAGTATTCTGATCATTCGCGTTGAATATATTGTTGTGGAGGATATTGCTAAGGATATATGTGTGTGGGTAGATTTGTGAGTTTTCGGCTTCAGAGACGGCTCGACCGTGATGGTACCATTGAGTGCCGATGGAGGGGGTTTAAGGGCTATCACATCTCATTTGATGTCATCTTTACGTTCTTTAACTAAATCCTATGCTGTTATGTCCGTGACAATGATTATCAGTAGTCTCCGAAGGAGAGAAAGTAGGGGTTGTTAAATGGATATCCCGTTCAGCTGGTTCTTACTAGCTCTTTAGGAGAAGGGCAGGTTCCTCACTCGTCCCCTCAACCTCAGACTCTTTCGTATAAAGTTCATCCCAGTCCTCGATCCACTTTCGAAATGTCTATAAATTACCCGCCAAACGTCCCCGCTATATACATGGTAACCTGCCATGCTCGTCATTAAATTGTTAACTGTCAGGCTCTAACATCCATATCGTGCCTTTGAGGGGGGAATAATAAGGTCTGAGATATGGATTTAAGGCGTGATTATAATCGAGCCAATAAAGTATTCAAAGCGTGTTGGAATTGGTGATGAAACCATGCTTTTCCTAGGGGCGGTTCACCCATTTCTTCACTTTTTCATAGGATGCTAATTGTGGACCATGTTTTCTGAGGTTAATGCATGTACACCTAAACTAGCACCCTACCTATCATGCCAGAAGGTGATTCACTAACCGACACATTGATTGACAAACAAATACTTTTGTTACAAGACTATTACCCCCTTGTAGATTGTGTATTACAATAAGTCAACTCATACTATTTTTAATAAAGTGCAGCCGCATTGTACAAACATTCTGATCATCAGCCTTACATAACATAAAGTGGAATGGTGAGCCCGCGTGTTCTCCACTAGGATCCATAGTCCCAATTGCTTCATCAAATTTAAACGGACTGAAATGAAGATAGATTCAGGTACATGATCAGCTTGAATTGACCGACGGTGGTCAAGGTGGCATTAGCCATAACACAACACATTATATTCCCAAGGGAGACACTTATCAGTAAAATGGTATTTGTTCCGGATGGCTCCCGGAGGAGATCCCCCCATTCTAGGAAGCTCCTGGACGTTGTGGAGGGTGTGGAGCATCACCTCCTCCCAGCGTTTAATACCATTTTACTGATGCTCACACTGACAATGACCAATTTTCCAGCACCGTCTCAGCTCAAAAATACCACTCTGATCGATGTCCATTCTATTATCGAAGATACAAAGAGTTTACTGGATCGTCTACAGGGAGCTGGGAGACGTGCACGATTTGGCTGACGCGCATGCTGTAACCATCGATAAAGTGGGAGGGGAGAAATTCGTTATTGGAGATATGTTTATTGATATTCAGGTCTATCTTACCTCACTTCATTTCACCCTACCTCTACACAATGTTCCGTTCTCCATTCCCAACACCGCTAAACCCAGGCTCCCTTACACAACACAAGACCTCTTGGACGCGATTTACTGTCAACCTGTACTGGAGTCTTCTGTTGTTCAGAAGGGGACACCTGGGTGCGAGATGGGTTTCTATTCATCCGATTATGATGAACACGAGGTAGGCGAAAGATGTGGGTGGTTGGCTTGCGGTTTATTGGGTCCGAGAAGACGGCGAGGGACAGCGCAAGGAGTTTGTTGGCTAGACGGTGGCGAGAGAGGGGTACTATTTATAGAATATTTGGAAAACGTCAAACCGAGGAATCACAGTACTCGTCGTATCATCTCCTAACCTATACCTGGCATCCCTTTACAACAGTGAACGAAATTCCATGAAAATACTTATACTAGCTCGGGATTGCGAACCAGCTTTCAAAAAAAAAGTGAGGCGGGAAGAACACAGAATTCAAAATACGGCTCTATTGATGAAAATGTGTGTTACATGAAAGATTAAAGTCGACACGAACCTTATACCGTCGAAACGGGAAGCGAATGAGGCCGACGGCCTCATCGCCACGGGGATTCAAAGTATTGTTGTGTTAGTTGACCTGAGTGGAATGTACAAGGAGATCTTCCATTAGGTCCTTATGCTGAGTTTTTGATCTTCTTGTGCCCCCGAAGCATACTAATGTCGGGATGCAACCATCTTAACTTTGGTAGGGACATAAACATGAGCCACTCAGATCAAAAATTTTGTATAGGTTCTCATATCATAGGATTATGACACAGACGGAACAATTATCCCTAATGCCGTGATGTGTAAATATCTTCAATAGTTGCCTACTAGATTCAATCTCGTCCCCTCGGAATCAAGATGAATGTACCATTGCTAACGTAGAATTGATCTCCCATACTCTGATACCTCAATACCTTCAGATTTGTCAAATGTAAAATGTGAAGCTTTGAGTTTTGAAGACTAGGGGGTTGAAAATTGAAGTCAATGGTCTTCACACGCCCTGATGATTTTAAGCAAACGCTCCGTTTTAAAGATAGCTTGAATACTGATAACGCCTAAATTATAGCTATCTCGGAATGGGAAGCATTTTATGAATTCTCTGAATTGCTGAGATCTGAAATAAAGTGACGAACGGTATTGACCGGATTCCCAATAGCCAATAGTATTCTGGGGTATCAGGATGATTGCAACAATTGCGACAGAAGATTTCAATGGTTGTAGCAACTTTAGTGAAAGCAATCATGGCAATAATTATTTATTATATTATATTTACAAAGCGTATACGTCAGTAAAAAGAGAGGTATTGGCAAAAAATCTGAGTGCCGCAATCAATAACTTAAGTACAGTATGTCATAAAGTACACTTGCTCAAGTACTTGTACAACGCCGCCAGCAGGAGACTTAAATGGTCATTAACAGATATACTCATAACCAATTTGACCATGAGCAGGTATACAGACAATACCTAAACGATAGATATACATATACATGAGATGGACGAACACAAAGCATTACCGAGAGCGACAACTAAAGCTGTTAATATCATAGGCTCAACAAAGAATCGACGTCCATCTCATCATCGTCAGTAGTACTCGACTTATTTGGTCTTCCACTTTTCCTTTCGAATGTACCCAGTGCAATATCTACCGCCTCTTGGATCATAGATGCTCTATTAGGTAGTTTTATGTGTGTGCAAGTCGCATGATTATACCGTCCGGGCAACAAACAACATAGGGAAGACTGCATGCCTGCATTAGCTTGGACCGCTGCGTTAAAGGTGGATGTGAGCAAAGCTGACGGATTCGGTATTTGAGGTGGCTGTTCCCATTGTAAGATATCATGATAGTACCGTCCGGCTATGAAAGAGAGAGGGAGGGGGAGTTCGGTGCCAGGAGGAAGGAGGGGTCGGAAAACGTAGCCTGACGGGGCGGGAGGTAAAAGAAACGGTTCTATGTGCGTAGTGTGAGCGCGTTCATTCCGACTGTTATCTAGAGGGGGAGTACTAGTCAGCTCCCATGGGTAAAGTATCCGGTCTATTGGCGAGGAGTCCGAAGGATGGTCGGTAGTATCCGTGAACTCGTCAACCGGGCTGTGATCCGCAACCTCATACAATGGGCCAGCAACTACCAATTGCTTCGGACTAGACTTTTTATTCTTGACGAAGATCCTGTCGATCCGCATCAATACACCTCGAGTTGCCGCTCCCGAAGACGGCGTAATGTTCCGTGGCTGCCGCCAGAACGGATCACTCGATGTACTCGCTGTGCATCGCAAACTCTCCGTAAATGCCTCACGTTCTGGAAGTAGGCGAACATGATCCCCAAGCCATATCCGTTCTGCACCATACCAAATACCTTCGTATCGGATCTGGTTAACAGGCCTTTTAACACGAGCAACGCGCTCTGTGGAATTCAACGTAGGGTCGGATGTAGATGGCGCTGGTTCGTGGATATCTAGCATGGGACTAGGGTGTTTAAGGCGCTTGACAGGACTAGGTGGAACCATACGAGTGCATGAGCGCTGAGGAATGGTGTCTTCCAAAAGGGCTGTATTCTCAGGTGGCGTGGATCGATCAAGAGCCGATTGGACAAGGAAACTAGTAGAATGGTCGGAAGGTGAGCTACTTCCTCGTTTATCCATAAATGAATGGTCTATAGGGGCGGGTTCGGGCATATTTATGGAGAATCTGTCAAAAATAGCCCATGAGTTGAGGAGATTATTTGCAGCGAGGATCGCGACATCAAATTTCTCCTTTACATCGCTTTCAATATCTAGATCGGGAATGATCCTCTCCATATACTCATGAAGTCCATGCCAGGGAAATATGGCCACCTCTTCGAGATCAATGTTGATGTTATCGACGTTCAAACCTAAAAACAAAAGCGAATAGGAACGCGTCTGAGATACCGTAAACTTGTCACCGTGACTCGTGGACCGCTCGGATATCGTATTCAGAGCAAAATTGGTGACAATAGCTGGCCAATACGGGATATGACCCAGGTATGGTTTGCCCCAGACTAATTCTCCTACACGAAATCGACGAGAAGAGGTAAGATCGGATATTCTCCAAGGGCTCGCGGCGATTTCCAGGTTCAAACTCGTTGTTTGCCAAATTGGATTAATGGGGATGGGTAGCCGTACTGCTGGGGGGATCCAAGGATTGTCCGAGGGAAGTGGTGGGAGCGCTCCAGTTCGGTGGCTATTGTTCGGACGGCGTGGGGGTTTGGGAACACTGATGCGCATGCGTCGTGTAGTACCACCTACGACAGCGGTGGGCCCACGATTTGTAGGCAATCCTAGACTTTCGCTAATTTGAGTTTGGGACTTCGTCCCGGAGCCACCGCAGTATTTACAACCGCAATTGCGTGTATTTAAGGTGGGATCAGTGAGTAACCATAAACCATGGGGGATAAATTCAGCTGGAGACCGAAAGCGTAAAACAGTTTTTGATCCTAGTGTATGACTTAATATGCGACGTGAGATAACTAATGGACCTGTCTTACCAAAAAGGTATAGATCATGACGAATGTTAGATATTGGGCCTTTGTGATGGTCAAACATCCAATAACCATCCGGGAAGCATCCAATACAGTGTTTTTCCTGGTCTGTGTAATATTTCAAGTTGGGTCACGGTCAGGTCTCACGGGTAAAATTTAGTATTGAAAGTGTACCAGGCTTGTTCATCAGTTTTGCAATTCCTTGGCCAATTAGATTTCGCCAGCGACAAAAATACTTTTCATCCATTTTCATTGTACGATGCCAATTGACCTCTCGAGCAGATGGCGATGGCTCCTTTAGATTATCCGGCCTCCTAGACGCGTCCCCATCAGAGACTGGAAAGGTTATGAAGACTGCATCGGCCGCGATAATTTCTAGAGCTGAAGGCATAGTGAAACATCAAAATTCAATGAAGGTACATCTGAGGTATCAAGCAGAATGGACGATTGATGGAAACAGGTCTAGTGGTAGCAGTCGTCAAAAAATCGAACTCTATTTCAATTGGTTGAATTCGTCTCTTTATTGTAATTAATCGTCTGAAAACAACACAATGATACGTTAAACTTAGCAAGCAAATTTCTCATAGGTTTTGTGGATAAAAATACCTGGACTTGTTTTATCCAAACCTTTTTGTGCGAGTGGTAAAAGTGTGAAATGTGACCAAGGTCACAAAGGGGGTCACACCATCACACCCATCACACATCACACATCACACTCTCCTGACAAATTAGATGCGTTCGCGAAAACCGCGACAAGAAACGTTACGATTTGCCTATGTTACCTTATTTGTCTAAAATTGCGTTGGAACTATCAGACCCTCAAGAATCTTCATTAACAATACTTGCGCGCGGTCTTGGATTAAGAACCTTAATCTGCACTCTCCTCAAAGCATTTGATGTGCCCCACAGTCTGATATTAGTGGGTAAGTTTGGGATAGTGTAATGTGGACATAACATCAAGTAATCTTGGATGTGATAGTCAACGCGGCTCCAAATGAGGAGTATGGAATTGGCGAAGAGTTGGGTGTGATGGGATGCAAAAAACCTGGATTACGTATTGTCGGATTCGAAATGCCCCGAAAAGATAGGTATGGCTCCTCCTTTTCCAGATCATACTATACGGAGATATCATGGTTTTGTGAAGGCAAATTCTGTACAGGAAGGGCGGGTTGATTTCAGTCACTTCTCGTATCCTCACAGTCGACATGCTACTTTGTGACATACCTATCGATAAGATCACCGGAATGGTTGTGATGCATGCCGAGAAGTGAGTATACTGCTAACCTGTAAATCCCTTCATGGGTGATAACTTTTCAAGAGTAACAGCATTGGACGCCACCGCCTTCATTACCCGCCTATACCGGGACAAAAATACGAAGGGTTTTATTAAGGCCTTTTCCGATCAACCAGAGCAAATAACATCTGGCCTCTCTCCACTCAAAAACATTCTTAAGGAGCTACAGGTTTGACGTAATGTTTTCTGTACCCGCAGACTTGCTCACACTGCTGCAGATTAGATCAGTGCACATATATCCACGGTAATTGTGTCCTGCAGGACTTGTTGGGTTATGCTTATTATTTAAACCAGTTTCCATGAGGAAATACAGGAGTCCTTGATTAGGCGTAAAGCCGATATCATCGAGCTCGCTCAGCCCATGTCAGAGTCTATGACGGATATACACGAATCCATAGTAAACTGTATTAACGCAACCATTAACGAGCTCAAGAGAAGCAACACATCTGTGAGTGAAGACAGTTTTTGGTTTTTGCCTCGTCGAACACCACCCCTTCAGCTTGATCTCGACGATTTTGACATCAAATTGGTTTATTTCCGTTCGTTTGATGCTATAGTGCGGCGACAACTGGATCCCATATGGCACAAAGTCGGCTTTCGTACAAAACGGCTTGTCGGGGATCTTACGATTCTACGGAATCTTTTAACGTTAGATTTGACTTCGTATCACATATTTTCTCGAATCTCAATGCATCTAATTTAGTTATCTTGTATCTTACGACGCACTCGCATTTTATGCATATTTAGAAACCATTGTCGCATCGAACAGCTCTACGGCAAATCCCCTCTATTCGCATGAAAACCAATCTCCCTGGTTAACAATGGATGCGGCGAACACCATTTTCACTGTGGCTAAACGGCGCTGTTATGTCACCAATCCGGCCGCGGTGGTGCAGATGCAGGTGTCTGCTGAGCAAGACGCCGAACAAGACGCAGACTGGGATGTTTTAGATGAGATCGAAGGCGCAATGCCCGCCGGAAGCGGTGGAAATTCAAAATCTAAAACAGGCGACGATAAGCACGCTTGGGAGAAGATGCCTAACTGGAGGCCCTGGTGGTTACCGAGAGAGGTCGAGCCTGTGTTAGAGGAACAACCGAAATGGGGTCTTCTAGCCGAAATACTGTATGAGGTCGAAGAAGAGATTAACAATAATCCCGGATCGTCCCGTATGTGTATTTCAATAAAGGAATACCAATTGGTTGACGTTCTGTTTTAGTACAGCCTGGTACCAATACCGTGCTAATAATGACTCAATCGGACAGGACCTGCTCACTGCTTCGTGAGTATCTCGACGAGATGGACCTGGATGCTCGCAAGGGTGAACAAGGCCACAGAATGATGATGCGTCGATTACGAGCCTATCTTGGCTGGAAAGCGGACCTACATAAACCACAACAACCAGACCATCCCCACCCCAGCTTCAATAAGAAAATTACGCAAACTCAAGGTCCCGCGTCAGGCTCTGGTTCCGGTGATAGGGGACTAAGTGTAGCTATGCAAAAGAAGGATAAGGAACGGCGGGAACGGGCCGCTAGTCGAAGACGGGTACGCGGTGGCGCGCCATCTCCCAGTTCAACATCACAGCGAACACAAACGTCAAGTCAAGAGGGCATGATGAAGAGCGAAGACATGATCATGGAAGAAGCCGAACAGATTGCGGACTTGTGAGTGATTTAATATGTCAGTTTATGAGATAAATGTTCCAATCAGCCATCAGTCTTACCGGTAAATCTTCGGCTGTTGATCAAGGTCTAGACTCCTTGGCCGTCGAGTCTCTTGACTTTGAACAGATGGAATTCGATTCGAATTATGGTTTACTTTCCCCTGAACAGACGGTCATTATTCGCACGTACTCGGATGACACTGATGATCAACTTCTGGCTGAAATTTACCCCCGGTTTATTATTTTCTATGAACCGAATCAGGATTTCGTACGCCGAGTGGAGGTTTGTGTGGACTTTTTTCTTCTGTCACTCGTCTTCAACGCTATTTGCTAGGTGTACCGCAATTCAAACCCAGGACTAGGTGTCCGAATGTATTTCATGTACTATGCCATGAGCTGCGAGGAACACAAATATCTGGCTGGCATGCGAAGAGAGAAAGAAAGCTTCGAGCGCCTGATTAAAGAGCGAGGGGTAAGTCACTCTTTGACATCGTTCCATCACGTTTTTGACCAGTACCTTGAAGAGCATGTTAATTCCCATCATGGAAGAACGTCGTGCTGCTTCGAGTGCGGGCGAGGCGATAATTCGCACCATTAGTACCCGGATTGCCGGCGGAGGCAGAGTTGCCACTGCCGAACCGTCCCAGGCACGAACCTTCACACATTAATTATCTGATTTGTACTTCATCTGATTTCTTCAGGTTATTGTCGATTTACGTGAATTTCGGTCAACGCTTCCCAATTTATTGCATGCATCAAACTTGAGAATAATTCCTGCGACACTTGTTGTAGGGGATTATATCCTGACCCCTGAGATGTGCGTTGAGCGGAAAAGTATTCCCGATTTAGTTTCAAGTTTTAATAGTGGACGACTGTATGTTTATTGTAATCCACATTCATCTGATTGTTCTAACTACTTGCCAGTTATGCGCAATGCGAGCTTATGTCCGTGCACTATAAACAGCCAATTCTTTTGATTGAATTCGAGGAGCATAAGTCCTTTTCTTTAGAGGCAAGTCAATATTTATTACTTCATCTTCACCCTTCCAAATTATCTTCTCCGCAGACTGTGGGCGACTTAAAATCGTTCGCCAAACCGACTGGAAGGTATCCCATAAAAGCAAAGAGCGGATCTGGCTCTCCCGGACAGGCGCCTGCATTCGCATCAATTCAATCGAAACTTGTGCTCCTCACCCTTACCTTTCCTCGAGTGCGAATTATATGGTCTTCATCGCCATATGCAACAGCCGAAATATTTAATGATCTGAAGCTCAACAACTCCGAACCAGATCCGTCGAAAGCTGTGGCGGTTGGCGCGGAAGACGATGCTGAAGCTGGGGCAGGATGGAATCTCGCTGCCGAGGAGCTTATCAGATCATTCCCTGGCATCACGGCCAAGAATGCACGATATGTAATGGGGAAAGTGTCCAGCGTTAAAGAGTTGTGTGCTCTCAACTTAGAGCAAGTACAGGAGGTGCTAGGTCTGGAGCCTGGGAAGGCGTGTTGGGAATTTATTCATCATGGGGAGAAAATCTAGCTTGGGGTTCAGCGTGATTAGGGCTGAGTTATTTTGCTTGGGTGTTAGTTGTACTATCTGTACTATCTTGATGTGTCCTGCTTATTGTAGTTAGAAATATTTATGTTACGGCAGGCTGAACAGGCCAAGAGATAACGGGATGGAAATACTCCGATTCTACATGTGTAGGGAGATATACAGTTATTCCTTGTCTGGGCAGCGACGGCTCAATCGGTTCCAAAAGTTGACTTACCAGATTGTATGGCTGCAAAGCGAGTGCATCAAGTTTGGAAACCTTGGAACTAAGCCTCTTTTGACTATGAATATAAACGTGGGTTGTAGATTATACCTTTGGGAACAATATGGACTACTAAAACGTTTCAACTGATTAGTCAATTAACGACTAACTTACTGAAGAGTATTACCAATTGTCATGATTTTCGAACAACGCACCGTGGGGTAACTTGAATCCGTAGACCCAGTACTAGTAGCGCCAGGTACAGTATCCCACACTGAATTGGAGAAACCATTGAATATTAATAAATATGACAGCATCTGGCACAAATATTAGCGATCTCATCGCTGCAAGAGGGTCTTGTATGAAATACAAGTATAGTGGGAAGAAATGTTGTCAGCACATCCAATATCTCCCATTGTTATTGATAAGCTTTTTCCTGACGTCGCAAAAATTAGTCCCTGCACAACCATAAAATGTGAAGTTATACATGAATCCAATTTTCATTTTAAACCTTGTTTGGTTCACACCTGCACACTTTCCAAAACCAAGCGATATTAAGATGTCCTATATCTAGCATAATCATAGTGGCATTGATTGACAAGAGAGGAACAGAGCTCATGAGGGGGTGTAGCACACGAACTCATTTGATGTGCCGGAGGGCTAACGCTGCGGCCCATATACTCACCCCTGACGCCCCTACAATCTTCGAATTCGCGATCATCTTAATGGAGCACAGCCCCTTTACACGAGTCCAGACTCGCTCGTGCCTCACCTTAGAAGGTCATGTAGCCTAGATCTGAGGGGGGTGAAACTCGTCGGTTCAATCCCCCAAGAAGCCGTTGGAAAACACGAATCATGGTGCGTATCAATTATCCGCCAAATCGACATCGAGCGAGCGAGCGATGCTTTTAATGTACCTCTTGAGTCCCTGTTGATCTCGGTAACGCCGGTATTTTGGCGTTTAAACATGCAGCAAGCTACAAAACTGCGCGGAGTCAGGACAAAAGGTCAGGAAAGGCAGCCAAGGACGAAACACACAATATCTTGCTTTCAATAGGTCGACCTGATTAACCCTCTGCGGATTTGTTCCAGTCTAACAGGTTCAACAGCCTTGTCAAGAAGACAAGTATTTTCGCCTACACGATCGACATCCAGGGTCTCTGAGTGATACGCGACGAGGTCAGGTGTGGCGTATTGGAAGAAACGAAGACCTAATTCAGAGATGAGATGGTTCAGAGCGCACTGTCCATTTTCTTGACAGCCGCGAGGTTGTGGTACCTTGATAGGTAAATTCACTTTGGGAAGCTTCAAATTGTCTTTCGAGATTTTGTGAGTACCGACATAATGTTTTGAAATAACTTTTACAGAGAGTATGCTGTCACTGACTTAACTGACTACAAATGTAACACGAAGGTGTACCCCTCATTTCTACCCCTCGTTAAGCTTCAATAAAACCTTCCGTTAAAAATATAGCCCCCTCTAGAGACAAGGTTACTACAGCTGAGAACCAAGCGATATATGTGATAAAGACTTTGAATTAGTATGTGCAGATGTAAAAGCCTGAGATGACAGTAGTGACCTTTCCGATGAAAACCGCAGCATTGGAAAGCGAGCGCCTCAAACTCCAACATCTTATATCATCAAGGGATCAACGAACTGCAGGGCAAAGCTAGCCCAAACAATATTTAAAAAAGGAGGTATTTGTGAAATACCCTCGACTGGCATCATAGACACAGATAGATGTCGGCGCGTATCCTTGCGGCCGCCACAACGCAAGCACAGCGGGCTCTCAATAAAATGAGAGATGACCATGGATTGGGTACGACAGTGCACGAGGACGCGCACCGAAATTTTCTGGCCAACCAGTGAGCCGCATATATATGCAGTAGTTGCAATTGGGCTCAGAAATCAAAACAAAAGAATATGAAAGACGACCCCTCGAGTTGGAGGGTAAAGGCATGGTTGAGGATGAGGTGAGAAGTGACTATTATATATATCTTGAGATCCTATGATTATCAATGTTCTACGCAGTTTGACCCTATCTATCATTAGAAACTAGCGTATTAGATAATTTTTCTCCTCTAAAGGGTAGTGACTTGATTCAAGCAATCCGAAAACCTGGTGATGCGTCCTCTTCGGGCATCAACCTGAAGATGAATCTGAAACCCTATCGAAACCCGCTCACTGTGAGAGGCTTCCTGATAAGTACGTTGGCGAGTTCTACTCACGAATGTTCTCCGGTTTATGGAACATGCGGTTTAATGTTATTGTAACAATTCATGACCATCGTGATCACTATCATATGTGACTTGTATATTGAGCTGGTTTATAATTGTCGTACAGCTATTGGGTAAGCTTATCCTGCTTTGTATGGTCTATTGAACGTTCATGCATTGCCTAGAATTAACTATCACTCTTCAATTACAATACGGATGCCTTTCGTTTGGATAGTGCAATACAGTGCCGAGGCTCAAGATGACAGCCCCGGCTTCTCCGACATAAATTTGCTTCTATCCCATCGCATCTGGCCGGATGCCTGCAAAAAAATTGTAATAGCATGTATTCGAGTATGTCTGTAAACCGATTTTGAAGATTCGGAGGCCATACCAAAACGCGAAACTCGGATTCGCGAGTTCCAGCAATTATATCAATTCCATAAAAAAACTCATTTCAAAGCAAGGACACCGAAAACGGCTACCATTACGTTTGTGCCGTCGACAGATTAGGGGTCAGCAGGGCATTACTCCATTGACTCGTATTGTTTTCGGTCCTTACTTGAAAAACAGAAGCTTTATAGTTATGTTTCATTCAAACCAGCTATACGCTGTAAACTAAAATGTGATACTTGATTTAATTATATCACAGGGATTGGCCGATGGCATTATACTGTGTAGATATAAAAGTTGATATGTACGCCGTAGTGCTCCACAGGCGCACACGGTTGTCAATTGCGTTTTCATGGAGCAATCGGGAGTGTAAGTAGGTCAAGGCGCATCAACACCTTTTAATGTTCCTTATAAATCGAATACGGATATACTGAATAAGAGAACGACGAGCATCGTACGGAAAGACAGACTCACCCAGATGCCCAACCTGAAGGATGAAACGGTAGTGTATCTCCTGGCACCATGAGCAGAGCACGAACGCCAACAAGCGGGGGGTTGAATGAGAAGTTCTCGCTCCAGTCGAAATCAGTTGCGAAGCTCTTTTCGAACCCTAGCATAATACCGGAACCATCTTATATGCAGATTCCACCAGCAGACTCAAAGATGAGTGCGCTCGGAAAAGGAAAGCACACAGGATTCGTGGTCACCTTTACAAATTAAAATCAATATTAGCCAAGCGTACTTGAGCTCTCTCTGACACGCCGCCTCTGACCCAGAATGATTCAGGAGTACCAATCTATTCAAAGTGGAATTTGTATTTACAATCTACCATAAGGGCGAAGCACTCACAGACTATGAAATTGATTGAAATAAAATTCTCCCTCCAAAGCCTTTAATGCCCTACTATGTGTTATACAATATAAATTCACTCCTAGTGTAGCCGTATTCCCGCGGTACCGCTAGCTTGGCTCGGCAACGGCAAAGCCGCAGCCAATCCCATTTACATATAGCTGGTTCAAGCTAAAAGTTGTATGATTATATATTCAGTATGAACCAGTCATCAACAAAATTCACCTACCCGCTGGCGGATGATCTCGGTTCACAGCCTGAAAAATAGACCGATGGAGGCTCAAAAAGTCGCGTGTTGACATGGCTATCTCGAACTCCTATGAGCAACAGCAGTTCCAGGCCCGCAATTACGCATCACAATCGGTATGACATAGCATCACTTCTTGTCCCATTGCAGTTGTTCCAAGAACATCGCAGACTGTCATTAATTTCTAGGAAGGGAAATGAAGCCTGGTGTTATTGCTGTTGTCGCTGGTGTTGTTCTATATGCAGCCTGTCACGTCATCCGTGGTTCTAATTCTCTATCATAATCTCCTCGATAAAAGGTTCGGATAGTACGCAGTCTGTAAATTTGCCACTGAAGTGCATTTATTAGTATGAATCACTGGTCCCGGGTCTTCGAGGAATTATTTCGAGGTTAGTACGAGTATTAGCTGCGCTTAAATGTTCTCCCATATTTTATATCACAAAGCTTATCGTTTGTTAACAGTCTATCGGCAGATCCGGCCATTCGGAAATACAAGCAGCTGCGATGGATTGCCAATTTGTCGTCAACTCGTTGCCAATCGCTTCCGTAAATCTCTTAGCCCGCTTGCCGTTCGCCGCATAAATGAGCATCTCTCCCTCGTAGATCTACCAGATGTCTTACTTGGATGTATAAGACACTTGTTTGATTATTTTTTTGGCTTGTGTAGCTGCGCGTCAACAGTGGATGGATAAAACTCGAGTTATCAAAGAATCGGTGGGGGAAGATATCTTACTGGATCGACTCCATTTTCCGTGGGAGCCCTTGTGGGAGGTACCCGTGATCCCTTGTGTCATTATTGTGGTGGGAATTACTTAGGGGATCTCCCCCGGACCACCGATCAAAGTGCATTCAAACCTTGTATCATACAGCCTGCGTTCTTGCGATCTCTACTCTCCTTCTCAAGACGGGGAAAAAGGTTGCTCTCCTACAGAAGTAGAAGACCGAATCAGTAGGGTAATGCTATATGAGCTTCTATATACAGCCCTCCGAGCATTAAGTTCAGCCTCGAGAATTACGGCATCGTGGCCAGGAGATCCGGAAGCAAGATCTACGTCTATGTCAGCCACTTTCACAACACAAAATCCTTAGCCTTATGCCTGAATTAAACCTTCGTAACGACAGGCTAGCCGACACCAGGTGTGAAATGGAGTACAACATCGGCACCAGGGTAACTTCGGAGATACCCATGAGCCGTTCTGTTATGGGTTGTGCCGGGCGCCCGAATGGTGGAAGATTTCATTTCTGAAGGGTAAACTGTCTGATTGCTTCCTGCACATGTCCCGAACGTAAGTAAACCTGAGGAATTGGGTATCGTTGACTGCTAATTATTTGGAATGATTTCCCTATAATATTCTGGAGACATACTGCACGAACAAGCTTCGTCATGGTCAAGCACACTACATTCTATGAGGCCTAGAACGATCCTGCCTTCCTCGCGACTGCATTGAGATTTGCAAACCATGAGGAAAACTTCGCACCCGTCGAGAGACGGTCCTGGTCAAGAAAGGAGATAAATTGATAAATAGTTGCCAAAATACACCATTACAGACAGAAAAGAAACCAGGGGGATACCAAGGCTAGACGGTTCAGTGCTCGCGGATGAAAATACATCATCTCCGATGTCGATACTCGCGATGATTGGTGTTGACATTGCGACCGCCTCTGTCTCGAGCACCGTTTCTATCCCAACGACGGTGGGCGTCCTCCGTTTCTTGCCGATTATATACGTCACTATAGCCTCGCTCGTCTGCCTCGTTACCACCGACGGTGCTAGGCGTCATATTTGCCATTCCTAGTGCTTCGCGATCTTTCTCTCGCTTTCTTCGGCGTATTAATTCCACGGCGCGGGCTCTTTCTGAAGATTCTCGTTGTACACGTGCCTCAGTCGTGTTCGAAGGCGGAGGCATTCGCCGTACTGTTGAAGTAGTTGGGGGCCTAGAGTTTGAGGGATAAGAGCGCGATAGTTCTGATTTGATGGAAGTGAGGGGGTCAAAGATGAGTTTAGTTGACAGATCTTTTTTGCTATAACAGATCGAGGTTCTTGTAAGAGACGTGCTTAGGAGGTTAGCGAGAGACATACCGTTTCTCGTCAGAAAGCTCAATTTCGCCGGAATTTCTATCAGAGTACCAGGGATTGAGATCTTTGGTGGAAGGGGCTAGCCGAACACCTTTCTCATCTTCCGTCTTCGCTGCTTTTACTGCTAATTCTCTCGAGCGTGTCATAGCAGTTGACATAGCATGCTATCATGACTTTAGTCCATCATGAGCTAGGTAACAAAAAAATAGACAAACCTGTTCAATATCTGAGAACAAATTAATGTGTCCCGAGCTTGTAGATATCGTTGTAATTTCCACCACAGGTTGCCTTGCAGGCACATCGTCATCCTTGTGCTTAAGCCTTTTTGAGCCGCCAGACCGTCCTCGGAGCAAATCTAATCGTGCTTCAGAGTCCTAATTTGCACACATGAATATCATCCATGCAATCACATTGATCAACATACGGCAATTCTCATACGACCCTCTTCTCCCGCCTCTTTCAATCTAGCAGCTTCTTCATCCTGTCGCACACGTTCAATGTTATCCCTGCGATACGGATGGTAAGATTTGTGATGTGCAATGTTCAATTTGCCCATCTTTCTCCGTTATCGTCGGTAGTGTTGCAGAAGTGACCGTGGCGGCGTGACGGTTGCCGTGACATGTGGTTCAACTATTGGCCGGTCATGGTAGGTTCCTCAATCTGGAAAGTGCATAACCCGTGATCTGATTAGTCTTGCTCTCTAGGATCTAGACGAACTTGTATTATCCGGTGCTCTGTTTTCGAACCCTCGTTCAACGTCTCCGGTGCGCTCGCCACCGCAATCGCGATCGCCCTCACCCGACCCTCTGTTTCCTTCGAATGAAGATCTAAGCGACCCCGAATTTTCAAGCTTACCACCTGGAGTCGCAGATAATGATGAAGCGGTAGAATTGTCGACAGCGAATATACGTGGGAATGGCACTGGTGTAAAGAGTGTCATTCGAGATCGAGATGAGGCCGTGAGGCGGGAAAACGAGAAGCGGGCCAGAGAAATCAAGGAAACAAATAGGAGGATGGAAAAGATGGCTCTTACTGCTAGGACATACGCTGAGGAAGAGGAAGAACGTTTGCATGAGAAAGCTATTGCGGAAGGATTGGACAAGCGGGATATGACTGATAAACGGATGCTCGAGCGCAAGGGACGATTTGGCCACCTTCGAGAGGTTAGTGAAGGTGGGTTTCTTGACGCCATTGAGGGTGAGGCTACAGGGACATACATTGTGCTTCACATTTATCATCCGGTATGTATTGCAATTTCGGTGTATTTTGAACATACGTATTAAGTCCCATTGTAGACATCAAGTCGCTCTCATGGCCTTGACGCTATCCTAGCTCGATTAGCTCGGGAATATCCCGAAACTAAGTTCCTTCGCGCTCGTGCAGCCGCTGTCGGCTTCGCAACATCATCTCGACCTCGACCCGCTCCCAGTACAAGGAGCAATCTAATTACAATATCCGAAGACGAGGTATATTCGAACGACGAAGATGACCCATACTTTTATGATGATGATGAAGAGGAGGAAGAATATGAATTGGAAGACGTTACTGATGCGGACATGTTTCCTACCATGCTGGTATATCAATCTGGTGAGCTTAAACATAACTGGGTGCGAGTCGATTGGGAAGCGGAATCATGGGTCAAGCGAAAAGAAGGAGATAGCGGGAGTAACTCTACTTCCATCGAGGCATTATTGCGAGGGTATGTCCACATCCCTGTTTGAGACCTTCGCGATTCCTCATCAGCGATCTGTAGCCACAATATAATCAGGCCAGCTAGCAATGGAAATTGCGGGTTTTCAAGTGACGATGATGACTCTGGAGAAGCTGAAAACGACGATGATCTTTTCGATTTATGAACGGCGAGCCCGTCATGATGTCTCCTTTTGCCATCATTTTGAGCGACCGTCATGTATCGCAGTTGCTCTCCCCGGGTAAATACCTCAAATGAATCATTTAGAAAGCACGTCATTTATTTCCAACTAGATAGGGATGTATCATAAACTGTATTATCCATTGCAGTGGTTACCCTATAGACTTTATACCCGATTCCTTACCGTGGATTTCTGTCTTTCCTGATCTCTGGTGCTCCAGACTGTCCCAGTCTTCATTAAATCCATTCAACGCGAGTCTGACCCCAAGTATAAGGATCGGGCTCTATTTAAAGCTAGACGCCTTACCTAATTTTTTCATGTTGTAAGTGTTACAAGCGCCGAAAGATTGTCTCTTCTTGTGTAGATATCTTAAGCCAGAATATAGCAAGGTTTATTATACATGGATTTACGTTAGTAATATGAATCGACCATAGCACCAAATTTTTCAAGCAAAATTAATAATTGAGGAATTATGAAAATTATACTAAGACTACATACCGCACCGCCGGTTTGGAAGATCCAAACAAGTCGATAATCACAACCTCAATGGTGTATATTTATTAAATTTCATAATAACTAAATTATCAGCCACCAAAGAGTCTGAACATTTATACAAGTTGATTTTTAAAGCTGGAGCGTAGACTCGAGAGAATCTTATTTTGGGCTTGTATTTTAGGTGTTTGGGATTGCTGCCATATAATTTGTGTTCATCTGGTTTTGTGGGCTAGCGGTTTGTCTTATCAAAATACCCAGCACAAGAAAATTTGATCAATTGACTAGCACCCTTCAAGTTGCCATTTGCAACCTGCTGCAATTAGTCGACCTCAATCCTTACTTTCTGCACAGTGTACGGCACGGCCCCACAAAGGACCGAGCCTGAAAAACTAAGACTTGGGTCCTTCAGAAGAATGTAAGAATTGAACACGTAATTCCATTAAGGCGGCACGATATCGGCAGCCACCACATGAATTTCTAATTGTCAAATCCATTAGTATCAGACTTGACACGCTGCTTTTATCATGGAGCATAACCCTCGAAGATATATTATATATTCCTCCGCTAGTGACACGGACGTGAAATATAATGTGTCGGAAAGACTCAGGGCCAACTTACTGATTAGGGTTTGATCAATGGGTGTTTGTAGTCGAATTTGATTGTACCACATGGAGTCGACGGGCCGACACTCTAACCGAATGGCAAATTGAAGGCAGTGTTTGTAATTTCTGAAACCCGACTGCAAGGCTCGCAAGAAGGTACCAGGCACCTCCTGATCGCCGGGTTAACCCTGCCATCTGGCCTAGGCCCGTGCCGATAGCAAAATGTTGGGCTGTTAGGCTATTAATTATATACCCAATATTGTTGGTTTGTTGCTGGTTTATTGTCACGAAAATTTGTGGAGCACGTGACATGTTACGAACGGCAATCCTCCCCTGAAAAAACTGTCTGACATGTAGGGTGCATTTGATTGAACGGGCATGACAAGAAATTAATGTTATGACAAACGATATGCCACCCGAAACGAGATATATTTAAGTGCGATAAATTGCACATCTATCAAGTCTTGTCGTTGCCACTTACACTTACTAGGCGAGCCGCCATATATTACAGCAGCTATATGACCGGTATCAAACACTTTTTTTGGCGATGCTCTGACTATCGGTGCCGTTAGAGCTCGAGATGATCACATAAGTATGGCACTAAATTTGCGCAATTTTCTCAAGCGATAAACCGTTTCGTTGTTCCTGGCGACAGATACTACCTTACGAGAGTTCGTGATCGTCGCTTCAAGCATGTTCCTGCGCGCAATGGATGACGGCCTAATTTTGTCCTTATTTTGTGAAGGAATGTTTATAACCGCGTCAGGGGATACACCTTGCACAACGTGAACCTCAAAGTTTGTCCATGCGCTATGTGGGATAAAATGCCAAATTCACTCACATCTCTTGATCCAGATAATTACTCTCTTGGCACTGTGCCAATTGGGTCTATGCGTCTGTGCCAAAATTTGGATCTCCGAAAGTGTTTACTGGGTAATCATGAAATGTCTACCGCAACGCGCGTGATATAGTGATTATGATATTAACTTCAGGTAATATTTTTATGTAATGTGACTTGGCGATTACTACTTTTACGGCTAGTTTCCCAGGTTCTTTCACGGCACTGAGGCAGTTTCGGAATATCCTCTAATATGTGTAGAAAATATTGAAGAATTCTCCAGGCACTTTCCAAATTGAATTATTTAAAGGTTTTGGGGCATTCTCAATGCCAGACTCCTTTGTCTAGTGAAAGGCCCTCTGCCAGCTGTGGACCAAAAACATTATACGTCTACATAGTCGTCCATTGAGAATGTAGCAAAACTGTATATAATTTAGCCCGGATAGTGCCCGGAGGACTCTTTAGACTATATTAAATTTTGAATGCATTTTCGAAACCTGAACATCCTGCATGAATTTCAGAGGAAGGATAGCCAGAGATTGAGAATTTGCGCCTCAGTGTGTTTGTTTCTCGTCAAATGACCTGCTTGGATCCGTATCTTCGCACCTCGCTGTCGGGCTTGGGACACTATTTTGAAATAAATTGACGCGGGAGCTTTGCTGCCATTGCTCGACATGGGATAGAGTTACACTAGGCACATTGTCATGAGATTTGCTCTTATCCTCGAACCAAGGTCAGGTGATTCTCTTATCAGTAACAAGCCAACCTTGCTGCCAGATTGGCTCATTCCCATCTATCTCCTCTGTCTCCCTAGTCACTCACTTTCTTATTCTTTTACAATACTGCTCAGAAATGCGCAGAATATCTGGGCTCTGAATGAGATTTATAATGCATGAGTTTGTGGCGAAGGCTGGCAATCCCATCGATATATTTCCTACATCCGTGGCGCGAATATGAAATTCAAACAGTGATCTCCCGTACTGGCTCATTCCTTTGGCGTGTCCAAATAACCGGCCGACGATTTTATTTCAATCAAAACTCGCCAATTGTAGCGGTGAACCTTTCGTGGGCTATGTGCGTTGGTGGCATACAAACTGAAGCTTCTTCCTTGAGCAATGCAATTCTGGGGTCGGTAGCAACCAAGAAAAATATTACACGTAATACATAATACATGGATATAATATACATCTGTAGGACCTCATAGCTCCTCGGATGCTTCTATACGCCTTCTCTCAAACAGCGCTCGTTCGTCGCCCTTCAACCGCATTAACCGCGATCCCGCAGCCAAAAGTCCCGCAAAATCCTCGCGATATTTCTGTACTTCATCCAATGTCTCCCGCTCATCTTTACCGGCCATTGTCGATATAGGTTCGTTTGGATTGTCTCGCAGGACGCGCTGGATTAGGCCAGCCGTTCGGCTACTTTGAAAGCGCGAATACCGAGAGGTGAATGTCTCTTTCTGCGGGGCTGGATCGTCTCCCCCAGGCTTGCCGGTCGTGTCCATACGAGCTCCTTCATCTCCGCCTTCGCCCATCTCCTCTTTCTCCTGCGCGATCTCCCTCAGTAGGACCTTCACCTCCCGCATCTGGACGTTCTGGTCAGCCTTGAGAACAATACGGGCCGACTTGCCTCCGTCTTCTTCGTCTAGGTGGGTGATGAGGAGCTTCCGTGCCCGCGATTCTAGAGATATGGCATATTCCAGTATTTTCTCCGTCAAGAGAGCTTCTTCATCAAGTTTCTTCTCTTGTTGCCAGCGCACGCCCTGCTGTTCCCGACTACTACTGGCAGCGGCTTCTTCGTCTATCTCGTGACACTCGCTGGCTATAATTCTCTCACGTTCTCTGGCTGCATTAACATCTACATTGGCCAGCTTTATGGCACTGTGCTTGCTAAACCCTTCAGCGCGATGCAAACGAACTTGTCGCTCCCAGTCTTCATGCCACTGCTCGGCAAGGTTCGCATGTGGGACAACAACATGGTTATAAGGCCTTGAATCTGGCATTCCAACGTTTTTCTCTGTGGCTCCCCCTGAGACCTTCTCGGTGACTTTCCGCGCATCGTCCACAATGGATAGTTTTAGTTCTGCGATAGGGACCTTGCTCTCGGTTAGATTGACCGTCAATTCAGGTTTAAGCCCTAGTTCGGTCTTTCTTTTGTCATGTGCTCGCTCTGATATCGCGTACAATACTTGTTGAACAGCTTGTACAGCGAGTGAGGCCATGATAGGGACGGCGAGAAGCACATAGAGAACGAAAAGGACTGGGTTAAGTCAGGTAAGTCATATTGTGTTGACATGAGAAGTGTCGTCGTACCTCGACCTGCCGGAGTAATAGGAGCATAGTCGCCATATCCGATCGTTAGGAAGGAGACATATCTAGGCACAGTAAGGAGGAAAAATGTTTTCTGGGAAGACTATAACCTACATAAAATATAGCCCCGTGCCATATGCAGTTCCCTGTGTAGTCGTATCACAACATAGTCACGTATATAAATTATCAAACCACATACCTCAAGGTGACTGAAGATAGCAGCACCTACGACCCAAAACACAATCAAGCCCGCTAAGCTAGTTATCACCTGCCTTAGGCGAATACGGGACAATTGCTGTTCTCCCATCCGTTCAAGAAATTGTATCTCCTGAAATAAATCCGGTGTTAGGCCTACTCTGCCTTCCAACTCTTCTTTTCGCTTCTCTTCAAACTGGGCTCGAGATTCGGCCCTGGTTGCTTCCACGCGTGAAGCGAAAAATCTAACAAGCATCGTGACAATATTTCCGAGTTGAGCGATTCCTACAGAAATCATGAAACGTGTTTTTGATATCAGAATAAATGAATTACCCAGAATAGCAAACATGAAAACGAGTACACGGGTAACTGTGTGCAGAGGTTTGAAGTCCCCGTAGCCAATGGTCAAGAATGTGACCACAGTGAAATATATGCCTTGAAAGTACGTCCAGTGTTCCTATGACCGGTGTTCGGAAAGTTCATATATTATGCAAACGAAACCTACCACTTTTGACGACAACAGCGCGAGAAGGGCAACGTCGATTACGAAGAAAATGACGTTCATCATGAAAAGACGACCTGCAACTCGAATTGACAGTTGGTCTTCTGTTGGCTCTTTCCTCCCTATTCGGGGCTCCAGTATCCAATGAAAAATTAGTAAAGCAGTTATCACCCCGCATAACACCAAGGATACAATCCTGACAATGACATATGAGAGAAATCAATCTGTAATAAAAACTGGTCACACTCACGCACACCACAAGCCTTCCCAACGTATCGAGTGTGGTCTGAGACCCGTCCCATACACAACAACATTAATTAGAGCAATAACAACCTTATAAAAATATATCAATTTCCGAAAACCGGAAACACAGAAGTACTTCCCAAGAAGCACACACCTTACATATCCACGACACAAGTGATAGACGCGTAGCTACTCTCCACCATCTAGCACTGGCGCCTGTCGAAAACCGCACGATCAAGAGCGCGTTCGCTATGACATTGAACAATAATCCAACAGCACTGAGTGCGACATTGCCTTTAGGGTCCGGCAAAGGAGTCACTCTGGCTGGAATCACAAAAATGTCTGAGTCGGAATCAACAAACCACGGTTCAGATAAGGCTGGTATGTCGAACAGGATGCTAAAAGGCGCGAAGATAGCAGCAAGGAGAGGTACAACTTTTGCCCAACTATATAAATATAAGACGGCCTTAGATAATCGTCTGGACGTGGGCATGGTTATCTTAGGTGCTTCGTATGAGGGAACCTGTTGGGCATCGTCAACGCCTGATATATGGCGATGAGTATCATAGGTAGCGTTGAATGTCCCATAGCGGAACATGAAATCCCCCTTTAAGCACAGCCAGCCGGCCAACAAACGAGTCCGTTTTGATGTGCTTTCCGAGACCTTACGTCACCGACGCTACATTCGTAAATTGGCGGGATGCCATGAGACATCTATTGGAAGTCAAGGTCATCCGTATACATCCATTAGCATTTCTTAATGGATTTAGTTGACAATGGATCCTTTGTTTGTACCAGGGTGACTCCTTTTAATGGGCGCTAGGGACTCCAACTTGGCACGGGCTTCTGAACACCTTGGCGCTTTTTGCAATGGTAACTACAGATAGGGGACACGACTGGTATCTCCCTTTCTGTAAATCGAACTTGAAGCAGGTCCAGGAAACTCACTGAACGGTGAAATGATTATGTGGGTTGTGAGTTGCATGCAGATGTGGGATGAAAAAGGGAGAATAATGCATTTAAAAAATAAAAAATAACCCCTGTGTGTATTTGAGATTGAAGGGCGCTGGTTAAATAATTGTTATTACATATGTAAATATAGAGAGCTACTTGGCTATGCTACCGCGAGAAAATGCTGGGATTATTTAGGATAAAACTTTCTAATGACATGTTGATATTTCCAGACATCGCTTGTTGTATTTCGTCATCGAGTTGAACCACTATGGGCAGTGCATCAGCAAATTGGGAAATGCATAGCTACCCTGTATAATAGCCCAAGCTCGGCCATTTATTGAGTGGTATCTTTTTAATGCCAAGTGGCTCTATGTCAGCTCTCTGTTAGCTAACGGGATGTGGGGCTAGCTAGTATACTCCAGGAGCGCTATGGTGATTATTATTTATTATTTTATTCCTTTTATCACACCACAGAAGTCATGAACAATAATAATGTTTATTTAGGTGAACTACTATTATGGCTACATTTATATTAAACAGGATATGAGAACAACAACAAATTGCATCTAGCAGGTAGCTCAAGGAGGTAGAAAGGCCAAGTCAGACTCCAAGCAGTCCAAGCAGTACCACAACACTCCACAACAGAAATAAATTAGCCCATGCTGATCCAGAGAGCATAGCTTAGAGTAAAAGTCCAGAGCAGGAGAACAACAGGCAGAGCATATGTAGGTATCATCAGCAGAAAAGACATAGCCACAGAGAAGATAGATCCCACAGATCAATGGTTATTATATACAACTGTTAAGAGTCATGTGTGGAGCTTATTGGAGGGTTTCCAGAGAAACCTGTGGGAAAGCCAGTAGGACTTGGCTTCAGCTTATAGGCTGCACCCTCATGAGATCATCTTGTCCAATTTCAGATGGGTGGATGGGAATCCTGGGGAGTCTGGGAGGGGTTTGTGGGTTGAAAGGTCAGAGAGTCAACTGTGGGAATCCTGCGGAAGTCAAGGGGTCGGGCAGAGATATGTAAGTCAGGGGTTGAGATAGATAGGTCAGAGGTTGAGTGATAGATGGGTCAGAGCCCGTGGGCTCTGATGAGGTAAAGCAGTGTGTTTCAAAGAGGAGATTAGAGCAGAAAATGTACTTGAGATTACTGGGGAGAATCTAAGCTGATTTTCTGACTAGATATGTGAAGGGTATGCATACATCATGAGTAGACTGTGGAATAATAGACGTATTATAGTACTTTATTATTTAGTTTTCTATTCCTTTTCTCTAATTCTCTATATCTTTCGAGCATACCGTTATTTCTTAGTTCAAAGCCTTGTGTATATCTATGGGCGCTCTCTGTTACGACCATGTCGCAACCCTATCGGTCCCGAGGTTATCGCCACCTATCAATGTTCCAAGTCACCGTCTCGGAAACCATCGGCCCCGAAGCTGACGTATGTTTTCGCAAAGATCAAACTCCGTTTACGCCCATGTCAAAATAACTCGTATTGTCTGGTCAAACTTTGATACGTCCCCTTTTATTATGTTGATCTGTTCAATCTTATGTTTCGCATATGTCTATCTAAATTTGTAGTCCTTGAACTATTTCCTTTTATCGTAATCCCGCTCTCGGTTATCATCGGCCTCCGAACTAATCACAAACCTCCCGTTCCTAGTCAAGCTTATTGTTAATACCGTTTTCCGCCCTTCTCCCCATTAGTATTTTCTAGACGCCTGTTACTTGTATATGAACCCACTGTAGTTGTAGTTACTAGGCAATCAGAATATCGACTCAGAATACCCTCATATGTCTGTAACAGTCTCATACTAAGAATCCCCCATCCGCCTTTGCGTGCGCTCACCCACTCCTGGCCCCGACCCCCTTGGCCCGACACTCGACTTGTCCTTCGGTTCCGATCGGTATCTCACCAAGAGGAGCTCTTTAGGATTAGTCTTCGCCTGCCCAAAATTTAAGGACACCCTACGGATATTTGCGAGGGCGCAGCACATAAGCTGAAGCCAAGTCCTTCCGATCGGTCCCTGTCGGCCACCGACATTTAGTCAGTTTTCAGTTCTTAACACTCTCGGCGTCAAATGACAAGACACTTTTTACCCAGCAGACACCACTCGTAACGACTCAGATGTCGAATAGCGAGAGGTGTCAAGGGTAATAACTCAGCTACCCATAGAGGTAGTGTCTTCTAGCATATCAATAGAATTTGGACTCGAACCGTGAAGGTCGAGTTCCACTCTCAAGACTCTGCGCTCATCGACACTGTAGTCGACTCGTGCTGCTCTCTCTCATCCCTAGACATTCAGTCTTTCACTGATTATCTATCTTATTTCTAGCTACTAGTTGTACCGTAAAGGTCAACTCTTTTACTCTCTTGTTCTAGTCGTCACGAGCAACTGTACCGTTGCTCTTGTGACGTGTAGTGCGTCCTCATACTAGTACTATCCGTCTAGTAATCTATAGTATTATACTGAACAGTCAATACTTTCTAATAGTAGTTGAATAAACACTATTCTTCGTATATTGAGTGGTCAGAATCTATCGACTCTTCACAGGATTGTATATACAACATCTGCCAGACTATATAGACTGTGGAATGTATAACATACCAAATCCAGTAATAATGAAAACTAAACTAGCAAACATGAAGTGAGATAAGTAAACACCAAACTTGGTGTTAGGAATGGAATGGAGTGGAGCGGAGTCCAAATTGTGACAGGTTGTTAAACCATAACGGGAACGGGGTGGGAGCAGATGTTGAAGACAAAAGGCACTGCATATATGTGGCAGGGTCAACATATTTGGGGACTGTCTGAATAACGGTGATACCGGTGTGGTAACAACATGATCGGTCGTCATGATCAGGCTCCACTCATCCACACGTCTCACATATGAGCACATGGTCCTTTTGTTTATGTAGAATATATAAAGGGATAACCTACATAGCTTAACCTCAGTCCGTTATACTTATACGAGACTGAGGTGAGCACAGAACGATCCTTTTTCTCTTAGTATATGCGCTTACTGTATACAATAGCTCTTCTTAGGTACACATTATATTAGTCCATTATACTTATACGAGACTGAGCTCTTCTTAGGGACTATATATTTTAACAGCAGAGTCCAAAGTGTGACAGGTCATTTTACCATAACGGGAACAGGGCTCACTTAGAGAGCTGTCGGGTTTTCCGAGTGGGGTCCAGTGACTGGTGCATGGGACAGGGTTGGAGATAGACAGGAGCAGTGTCACAACTGTCACAAGTCACAACATTGTCACAAACAATCAAAGGTAATATTCAACAACTCTTCAACTCATTGAATTTGACTCGATAAACCCAAACATTATTTGACAACATTGAATCTTTTTTGACATCTCTCATTTTGACATCACGAATGATTTCATTATTAGTTCATAATATAGTCATAACAATACAAAGAAAAGCATAAAAGGGCCATGAAAGAAGTGAGGGAAGTCAGTTGAAATATCTATAAATTAGTGATACTAGTAATCTAACTTGTTGTAACTTCTTCGACAAATACTTCTGTGAGTTCTTGCGACTGGTAATAGCCTCTTACTTCATCGACAGGGCGAATATATACTTTGTTGAATGAGGCTTTCGAATTCAATCAGTAGAACGACTTTATTGAAGAATAATCAATTCGTGACAGTATATTTTCGACTATCAACTGTTGATGAAGCCCAGGATGCGATCCGAGACTACCAGAGCATCGAGTTCTACAGCACTTCAATCCATAGCTCCTATTCCTTCACCAAGAGTTATTCGGCCATCGCAAATTCCAGTTTCTCCTTTGACCAAAACTCAAAGAGCTACGATGTCTTCAATTCGAGAACCTGAAGAAGTTTGAGAAGAGCCAATATCTTGCCAATTCAAGAATCTGAATCCCCTTTAACGCCTTTGCCCGAGTCTCCACCTCCCGAACCTGTTATGTCTGAAGATGAAACAATGTTATGACATTTTGGAGATGCGCTCAGAAAAGTATTGAAGGGACAAATGTCTTCAAAGGACCCCGAAATCACAGTGAATAAGCCTGAAGAGTTTACTGGAAAAGAACCTTTGATGTTAAAGAATTTTATCACTCAATGCAAAATGGTTTTTCAATCTCGACCAAAATCGTTTGAATCCAATCAATTGAAAATTACGATGGTAACTTCATATTTCTGGAAAACAGCTCAAGAGTGGTGGCAACCTTTTCTATTAAATCCCCCGATCCCTCCACCATCTTTCCTTGTGGATTATCTTGACTTTCTAGATGAATTATATGCTCAGTTTGGAGAAATTGATGCAGAAGGAGAAGCCAAAGAAAAACTCAACAATCTTTGAATGAAAGCTCATCATCATGTTGCGAAGTATTCGATTCAATTTACAAGTCTCTCTGCTCAAACTCAATATGACAAATTCACTTTACGATGACAATTTTATAAAGGACTTCCAAATCGAATAAAGGATGAAATAGTGAAGCTTCAAGTTCAGCCTGAAAGTTTTGCTGAATTACAAACGGCAACCCTTCGACTTGATTCTTACTATTGGATGCGAGAAAATGAATGACAACATGAAACAGAATCTAGTTCAACTCCACAAAGATTTGAAAGAAGACAATCAACAATGCCTACAACTTATCCTTCGACATCATGTACACCTTCGACATCATGAACACCTTCGACTTCAAAACCGATAACTTTGACTTCAAGAACATTTAGGCCTTCGACTCAAGTGAAACCATCTTCAACAATTTTAGGATCTGATGGACAATTACTTCCTGCTGAATGAGACAGAAGATTCAAAGAAGGGTTATGTATATTATGTAGAGAAAAAGGCCATTAAGCGAGGGATTGCCCAAAAAGAAAAACTCGTCAAATTGCAAAAGGATGAATCGTTGAAGTCCAAGATTTGATAACTCAATCCCACCAGTTGAATCAAATATCGAATGTTAAATCGGAAAATTGAAAAGGGATACTCTTTAGGCATGTGAAGAGTATTGAAGAAAACTCGATCACATTGAAAAAGATTCCTGTGTAATATCACGAGCAGTAACAATTTCTGATTCTTTAATTATTGAACTTAAATTGAAAAAAATTCTGAAAATGAAAGCATTAATTGATTCAGGATCTAGTCACATTTTTATGGACAAAATGTTTGCACGGCAAAATAATCTATCTTTCGACCAATTGAAAAATTTGTTATCATTAAAATTAATCGATGGATCAACTCCGACATCAGGACAAATCACGTATACGACTACATTACAAGTTTATTTTCCATCCAGACAAACTCAAGAATTACAATTCTTTGTAACCAATCTTGACTCATCTTGTCAAGTGGTATCAGGACTCGACTGGCTGAAACAATACAATCCTGCAATTGACTGGCGATCTGGCCGTATATCATTCGAATCTACTTCGACACCTTTGACAAATCCAAATCCGATTCAACCATCAATCGAAACATTATTGGAAGAGAAGCATGCTTTGACCTTGGCAAGTCATTCATCTACATCTCAGAAAATCCATGAAGAATCGAAATCCGAGACTGTCAATCTGAATATCAACATAGTCAATCAGAAGACTTTCTTATGAGCTGCAAAAGCAAAAGACTCTCAAACTTTTGTGGTCTTTATTCATGATGAATCTTTCAAGACTTGTAAGGCCTCTGGTGCAAAAACTACGACTTCAACTTCATTTGACATACCAAACGTTCCAACTGAATATTCTGACTTCTCAGATGTTTTCAACAAAAAAGAAGCTGAAGCTTTGCCTCAACATCGAAGTTATGATCATGCTATCTCATTAGAAGAAGGAACTACTCCACCTATGGGTCCAATCTATTTGTTATCCAAGACAGAACTTCAAGTGCTATGAGAATATCTCCAAGAAAATCTTTCGAAGAAATTTATTCGATCATCACAATCTCCCACTGGCACACCGATTTTATTCATTAAGAAGAAAGATGGAAGCCTATGACTTTGCATTGACTATCGAGGACTTAATAAAATTATGTGAAAAAACTGATATCCACTTCCTTTAATTCCTGATCTTTTGGATCAACTTTGAACGGTGAAATATTTTACGAAAATTGATCTCTGAGGCGCCTATAATTTAGTTAGGATTGCTCCAGGTGATGAATGGAAAACAGCCTTTCGGACTTGATATGGATCTTTCGAATATTTGGTTATGCCTTTTGGACTATGCAATGCTCTGGCAACTTTTCAACAATTAATGAACAAAATATTTTCAGATTTACTTGATATTTGGGTAATTATCTATCTTGACGACATACTAATATTTTCTGACAATCTCGAGGAACATTTACAACATGTTTGAGAAGTTCTTCAATGGCTTCGACAAAATCAATTATTTGCAAAGCCCGAAAAATGTGAATTTCACAAAACCAGTGTTGAATTTTTAGGATATGTTATTTCCCCTCAAGGCATATATATGGATCAAGAAAAAATCAAAGTTATTCAAGATTGGCCCGAACCACAAAAAGTCCGTGACATTCAATCATTTTTAGGATTTGCGAATTTCTATCAAAGATTCATTCCAAGTTATTCTGAAATCGTTTTACCATTGACTCGACTTACTCGAAAAAAGGTTCAATGGCATTTCGACAAAAAATGTTGACATGCATTTAACTATCTGAAAAAAGAATTTACTATAGCTCCGATTTTAATTCATTGGAATCCAGATTATAAACACATACTCGAAACTGACGCTTCTGATCATGCCATAGCTTCAATATTTTCTATGCAGACTCCCGATAATGAAATTCATCCAGTCGCTTATCATTCAAGAACTCTTTCGACCTCTGAAATTAATTACGACACTTATGATAAAGAATTATTAGCAATATTCGAATCTTTCAAAATTTGGCGACACTATTTCGAAGGTACAAAAGAAGCAATTGAAGTTTTAATGGATCACAAGAATCTCAAATATTTTGCAACAACTTGAATTTTGTCTCGATGTAAGGGCGACTCTCTAGACCGCACTAACTCGCACTATGACTGAGTTGGGGTCCTAGCAGAGGAAATCCGAAGTGAGTTTATACCTATCTAATTACATACATGTAGAATACAATATTACTTACCTAGCAGAGGAAATCCGAAGAGAAAAGTCTAAGGAATCCTCGGCTAGCGGGTGACTAACTAAAGGTGCAGCTGAGTTTGAAAATGTGATAACAACAAGGTGCCCCTCTCAGTCTTTACTTATGAACTATATTAAGGAGAGTCAGAGAAAATGGAAAACTTAGGATTGTCCCCTGACACTCGATGACAAGCTCAATGGGCAGAATATTTATCGACTTTCAATTTGATTATTCAATTTTGACTGGGAAAACTAAATTTGAAAACAGATATTCTTTCCAGAAGAAATGATGTTTATCCGAATGAACCTGACTACTCAAAAAAGAATCTGACTAATCTTCAACCGGTATTTACGAATGAACGAATTCAAACTTCCTTACACACAACATATTATCTTCCAATAGCAAGAAAAGCTACTCTTATTGTGGATACAGATCAACTATTGAAAGATATATTCAAAGCTCAAAAAGAAGATCAATTTACTCTCGACAAAATTCGACAGATTTCCAACAGTACCAAAGAAGATTGGCAAAAGAATGAACAAGACTATTTATGTTTCCGAAACAGGATTTACATTCCCGATTATCAAAATCTCTGACTTCGAATTCTTCAATCAAGACACAATCATATTACTGCAGGTCATTTCGGTCAAATGAAAACTTATCAAGCAATATATCGAGATTTCTTTTGGCCATGACTCCGACAAGATATTCAAGATGTTATTTGCTCATGCGTAACATGTACAAAATCGAAAACTCCACAACATCAACCTGTTGGATTACTTAAGCAACTTCCGATTCCTCTTCAACCATGGCATTCAATATCAATGGATTTTATCGAACAATTACTGACTTTGAATGGTTACAACTCAATACTTGTAATCATCGATCGACTTTCAAAACAAGCAATATTCATTCCAACTTATACTATGATCAATGCTCCCGAACTCGCTCGACTTTTTGTATTACATGTCTTTTCAAAACATGGAGTCCCAAGTCATGTAACTTCCGATCGAGGATCTGAATTTGTGTCACATTTCTTTTGATCTCTCGGAACAGCACTCGACATGAAATTACATTTTACTTCGGGATATCGTCCTGAAGGCGATGGACAAACTGAACGAGTCAATCAAACTCTCGAACAATATTTACGAATATATTCCAATTATCAACAAGACAATTGGGCTGAATTACTTCCTTTAGCCGAATTCGCTTACAACAATGCACCTTCCGAAACAACTGGTGAAACACCATTTTTTGCTAATAAAGGTTATCATCCATTGTTAGAAATTCACCCTGAAAAAGATCTAGCTTCTGCTCTAGCTCACGATTATACGACAGTGTTACGACCATGTTGTAACCCATGTCGCAGCCCGATGGTCTCCGAGAATACTACAGTCTATCGATGTTCCAAGTTATTGATCAAGTCATCATTTCGGCAACCTTTGGAATACCGACACTGATGTATACCTTCACGGCAATCAAACCTCATTTACGCCCCTGTCAAAATATACTCGTACCATCTGGTTATGCTTTGATACATCCCCTTTCATTATGATGATCCATTTTACTCTATGTTTCACATATGCCCATATATACCTGTAGCCCGTGGACTATTCCCTTTTCTCGTAATCCCACTCTCAGCTAAATCTCAGCTTCCGATCTTATCGTAACTTTCCAGTTTCTAGTCAAGTCTATTCGTCAAATAGTGTTTCCACTCTTCCCTTAGTTAGTAGTTTCTAGATGCCGATAACTCATATATAAACCCACTGTAAATGTAGTTATTAGACAATCAGAATATCGACTTAGAATATCGACTTAGATCAACTTAGATACCCCTCTAATTTCCGACTCCATTATCTATTCACGACCACCACATTCCGACTCCATCCGATTTACGATTCAACCTACATTTACGACTTCAACCTCTAATCTCTGACTCTCAGTCTCCGACTCTCTCAGTCTCCGACTCTCTCAGTCTCTGACTCTCTCAGTCTCCGACTCTCTCAGTCTCCGACTCTCTCAGTCTCCGACTCTCTCAGTCTCCGACTCTCAGTCCCCGACTCTCTCAGTCCCCGACTCTCTCAGTCTCCAACTCTCTCAGTCTCCGACTCTTGGTCTCCGACCCCTCAGCCCAACCCTCAACTTATCCTTCGGTTTCCAATCGGTAGTTTATTGAGAGGTTTACTTGACAGGACTAGTTTTCGCCCGCCCGAAATTTAAGGACACCTGATGGTAACTTGTGAGGGTGCAGCACATAAGCTGAAGCCAAGTCCTTCCGTTCGGTCCCTGTCGGCCAGCCGACATCCGTCAGTTTCTGCTCTTAACAGACAGATCTCGAAGCTTTACATAAACATCTCAAATCAAATATCCAGAAAGTGCAAATACATTATCAAAAATATTCCGACATACATTGAAAAGAGTCATTTGACTTTCCGATCCATTCTCAAGTCTTTGTATGATCTGACTTCATTTGAACGACTCGACCATTGAAAACATTATTGGAAAAATTATTAGGCCCATTTGAAATCATTGCTCGACCAGGATCTCATTCTACACATTAAAACTTCCTAATCATCTCAAAGGAATTCATCCCATCTTTCACGTTTCAATGTTAGAACCATTTTATCCCAATACTTTCCCAAATTAAAAACAACCTCCTCCCCCACCAATTTACGTTGAAGAAGAACCTGAATATGAAATTCGAGAAATTTTGGATTCAAAATTCAATAAAAGATATAAAGATTCGACAAATCAAAAAACTTACAAATTTTCCGATTTTGCTTCAAATTCCCATTGCATCTCAATTCCTTTGCGATTTGCCTTTTCGAACAGCTCTTGACAATCCACCAACCATTTTTTGGGAATTTCTTCTAAAAAAATAACTAATTAACTAATTTTAAGAAATCCCAGAAATCGACTTACCAACCACATCAACTACTATATCTCTATCTTCGAAACCCAAGAATTCAGATCCTGATTTGAAATCATGGCCTTCTATGTCAGACATTGATTGATGAAGACAAAAATAGACAATGAAAAACTTTTTAAACTCCGACCTCGTGGGCTCAGTCACAAAGGGAGGATACTGTCACAACTGTCACAAGTCACAACATTGTTACAAACAATCAAAGGTAATATTCAACAACTCTTCTACTCGATAAACCTGAACATTATTTGACAACATTGAATCTCTTTTGACATGTCTCATTTTGACATCACGAATGATTTCATTATTAGTTCATAATATAGTCATAATGATACAAAGAAAAGGGCTGTTAGGATACACACTCAGGCCGGGTTTCCGGAGAAACCCGCGGGATATCCGGTAGGACTTGGCTTCAGCTTATAGGCTGCGCCCTCGCTAGATCGTGTTGTCCAATTTCAGACAGGCGGACGGGAATCCCGGGGAGTCCGGGCGGGGGTTCGTGGGTCGTGAGTCGTAGGTCGTGAGTCGAGAGTCGTGAATCGAGATAGTCGAGAGAGATAGATGCGCCGGAGCCCGTGGGCTCCGACTAGTGCGAGCGGTCTGATGAGAGTAGGGTTTTTAGAGAGGAAAATGTATTAGATTACTGGGGGGAATCTAAGCTAATTTTCTGACTGGATTGTATGTACAACATCTGCCAGTTTATATAGACCGTGGAATGCATGACATACCGAATCCAGTAATAATGAGACGAGACGAGCAAAACATAAAACGGGAATAGTAAACACCAAATTGGTGTTAGGAACGGGACGGAACGGAGCGGAGTCCGAATCGTGACAAAGCATAACCCATAACGGGAAACGGAGCGGGAGCGGAGTCCTAAATCGTGACAGGTCATTTGACTAAAACGGGAACGGGGCTCGATTAGAGCGGTGACGGGATTCTAAGCGGGTCCGGTGACTGATGCGTGGGACGAAGACGGACATAGACAGAGACGGGGTCCGGGGGAAGTCCGGTGACTGATATGTGTCTTAATGAGGTCGAACGTAACGAGTCTTGACGTAACAGAGTCCGGGCGGGAAATCCTATAAACAGACGATTGGTGCTTGTAGCGCGTGGGGGCGTACGAGTTAGTGCCCGGAGTCCGGCGGGATTTGTCCGGGTCGTAACAGTATCCTCCCTTTATGCCGAAGTCCCAAAGAGGCTCTAGACCTAAATAAGGTTCTTGTCGGCTACGCGCATGTGTCAAAAGTCATGTCGGTTACACGTATGTGTCAAAGAGTCATGTGATCTGGAAGGTAAGGTTCAAACGCGACGAGCCTATATAAAAAATTGAAAAAATAGAAATTTCTTCTTCTTTATTACCCCCATCTTCGTCATTATGGGACCAAAACCAACACCACGCAAACCAATGCCGACAGCAGGGCCCTCCACGGGCACTCCGTATCGGGCGCCGTGGACGGCGGCCCAATTGTTGGCGCGGCGAGAAGAGCAGCGCCAGCTTCGTGAAGCAGCAGAGAGAGAGGCGAGGGAGGCTGAGGAGGCCCTGGACAAGGAGTACCAGGAAGCATTGGCCGCGGAGGAAGAGGCCGCAAAGGAGAGGGAACGTGAGGCGGAGGAGGCTGCGCGAGTGGCCGCGGAGAACGCCCGGGTGGCTGCGGAGAAAGCCCGGTTGGCCGCGGAGAGGGCCGCCATTGTTGCGGGAAAAGTAAGTCCCAAATTCACTTGTCGATTGTTTACTGACTTGTGATCTTCAGCGCAAAGCGACAGAGGTGGAGTCCGAGTCCGAGGGGGAGCCAGAGAGCCCCCAAAAGGTAGGCCTCACGTCCATGGAATACCCGCGGAGACTGACCAACTCAACAGAAGGCAAGGAAGGCGGCGCCAGTCCGTCTTCCGACGCGGAACGAGCCGCGGTGTTCCGGTTGCAACGACCGGAACACGGAATGCAACCGAAAGGCCGGCCGGGGGCCGGGATGTTATCAATGCGCGCACCTCAAGGCGAGGTGCTCGCTTGTGCACGAGCAGGCCACGGGATCCGGGGCGCGAGACATAAGCGGGACGGACGGGTTGTCCGGGTTGGACGAGGTCCTTGGACGGATCGCCGAGGGCATCGAGGCCCAAAACGAGTTGCTCCGGAAGAGCAACAAGGTCCAAATTGTGGTGGCAAAGGAGCTGTCCGGACTCCGCGAGGAGTTTTGGAAGTTCCTGGCGGAGTATGGCGGCTATGTCTTTGAAGAGCCGCAAGTCGGGAGTTCCGAGGATGCCGGATCGGATGAGGACGGGGTTGCCGCGGAGGTCGCGGAGCTCCCAGAGGAGATAGCTGAGGAAGCAGGGAAAAAGAACAGTCCCATAAATGTAGACTGAAAAAGTAGTGTAGAATAAAAATAATTTGAATTATAAAAGCAAAGCGTGAAAGAAAAACATAAAAATTAAAAGTCAAAGCCAAAGTCCGCGGGGAATCCGCTTAAAGACTTGACAAGACATGTCAGAACCTGTAAAAGCAAAGAGAGACATAGGGCGACAGGGAATAGTGAAAATGAGTCCAAACGTAACACGGGGTCCGCGGAGTGCGGTCAGAGAGACGATAATGGTCCAGGTTTGAGTGGGTAAGCTGTATGAAAGTCAGTAACAATTTCCGTGGCATTACCAAGTTCCGTGGCCAAAATCCATGAGGTTTCTTCATCGGTGCCCTCGTAACCCGCCCACTTGACCAAGTAAAGCAGTTTACAAGTGCGTCGACGCTTGTCAATTTTTGAATCTAAAATCTGAGAGATTTCAAACTCGGGTTCTCCGTCAATGACGACAGGAGGAGGCGGAGATTGCACGCGATCCGGGATAGTGTTAGCAGTACAAGGTTCTAGCATAGAGACATGAAATACCGGGTGTACCGCGCGCATGCTATCCGGAAGCCGTAGAGTCCAAGAAACTGAACCTACTTGTGCGATAATTTCAAAAGGACCTAAATATTTTTCAGCAAGCTTCTTTGATGGACGGGTAGTCCGGAAGAATTGAGCTTTGACATAAACACGGTCGCCAATCTTGAAGTTTGGTGGCGGGATCCGGTGTTTGTCCGCTGAATGTTGGTATTGCTCTTGGGCGGACAATATTGCAGTCCGGAGTTCCTCGTGGAGCTCGTGGAGGTCCGTGGTGAACTCTTGAGCACGAACAGAGGCGAGATTTCGTTCTGGATGTACTGTAATATTTGGATTATATCCTTTATTTGCAAAGAACGGGGAAACGCCAGTAGTGGCCGAGGGTGCATTGTTGTAAGCAAATTCTGCAAGTGGTAACAAGGTTTTCCAATTGTCCTGTTGATAGTTGCAATATACGCGGAGGTATTGTTCCAATGTCTGGTTGACGCGTTCGGTTTGTCCGTCACCTTCCGGGTGATGTCCGGACGTGAAATGTAATGTCATGTCCAAGGATTTTCCGAGGGATCTAAAGAAGTGAGACACGAACTCTGATCCTCGATCGGAAGTCACGTGGGACGGAACTCCGTGCTTGGAAAATACGTGGATAATAAAAAGTTCCGCTAACTGCACGGACGTAATTGTATCATAAGTAGGGATGAATATACCTTGTTTTGAGAATCTGTCAACAACGACTAGGATAGCGGAAAAGCCTTCGGAATCCGGCAGGTGTTCAATGAAATCCATAGATATAGAATTCCACGGGTGTTCCGGTACCGGGAGTTGTTTCAAAAGGCCGTATGGCTTGTGTCGCTGAGATTTCGAGCGGGGACAAGTAGTGCAAGATTTACAATAGTGCTTAACGAATCCACGGAGTCCGGGCCAAGTATATTCTCTTCTTATTAATGATAGAGTCTTGTTGTACCCGAAGTGTCCTGAGAGTGGATGATCATGTTTGTATTGAAGGATCCTGAGGCGGAGGCCGTCGGAGTCCGGTACATAGATCCTATCGTCAAGTCTAATGAAACCATGTTGATCAAGAGACCACCGAGGTTGATCGGGGTCCACGGGATTGTCCAGATGAGCTTTAGTAACTGGGTCTAGCGGAATTGCCGATAGAATATCTTGATGTAGCTTTTCGATATCCATAATGATAATTCCACGGACAATGGGATTGACGAGGAAAGTTGCGCGGACCGATGCGGTAAGTTGTTGATTCGTGAAGATAGGTTTCAGGTTGTGCGGATTTACCGTTGCATAGTCGTTGCTCCCCTCTTTAGGATAGACGTCCCATCGTCTAGTTAAAGCGTCGGGTTTGCCGCCGAGACGGCCGGGTCGAAAACGGATAATCATGTTGAAGGCGGAGAGATATTCAGACCAGCGGGCCTGCCGACGGGTCAAGAGTTTTGTGGTAGAAAAGTATTCCAGGTTTTTGTGATCTGTTACAACGTCAATAGGAGCTCCTGAACCTTCCAAATAGTGTCGCCACGCTTTGAAAGCTGAAAAGATTGCCAGAAGTTCTTTATCATGAACGTCGTAGTTGAGCTCTGCTCCGGTAAAAGTCCGGGACAGAAAAGCCACGGGGTGAACTTCTCCGTCGGAGTCCTGGATAGAGAGAATGGCTCCAAGTGCATAGTCGGAGGCGTCCGTTTCAACAATGAGCGGGAAGTCCGGTTTCCAATGCGACAGAATAGGAGCTGTGGAAAAAGAATTTTTTAAAAGATTGAAAGCTTTTTGACACTTATCGTTAAAGTTCCACGGAGTACCCTTACGCGTAAGACGGGTAAGGGGTACCGTGATGTCGGAATATCCACGGATAAAACGTCTATAAAAATTGGCAAAGCCGAGGAAGGATTGGATATCTTTAACTTTTCGGGGTTCGGGCCAGTCTTTGATGACTTGCACTTTAGTTTCGTCCATGCGGAGTCCATCGGGTCCCATCATGAAACCTAGGTATTCCACGGAGTCCGTGTCAAAAGTACATTTTTTACCATTTGCGAATAAACCATGTTGTCTGAGCCTCCGGAGAACCTCACGGACTTGTTTGTCGTGTTCCGCGGGATTCTCGGAGTAGATAAGAATGTCGTCCAAGTAAACAATGACGCATACATCGAGCATGTCGGAGAAAATGTCGTTGATAAAACGCTGAAAAACAGACGGGGCATTAGTGAGTCCAAAAGGGATGACCAACCACTCGAAAGCCCCATAGCGGGTTCTAAAAGTGGTTTTCCATTCATCGCCCGCGGCAATCCGGACCAAATGATAGGCATGCTTGAGATCTATTTTGGTGTAAATCCGGGCATTCCGCGGAGCATCGAGCAGGTCAGATATAAGTGGGAGTGGATATTTGTCCTTTTTGGTGACAGCATTGAGTCCTCTAAAATCAACACATAGTCGAAGGGATCCATCCTTTTTTCTGACAAACAAAACAGGTGCTCCAAAAGGAGACTTTGAGGGTCGAATGAAACCTATGGACAAATGTTCATCCAGGAAATCACGGATTGCGGATAGTTCCGTGGACGAAAGCGGGTAAATATGTCCTAGGGGTGGCTGGGCGCCATCTTCAAGATCGATTTTTAAGTCGTATTCTCTGTGAGGCGGAAGCCGGTCAGCTTTTCGCTTGCTAAAAACATCCGCGAAGTCATGGTATTTCTCCGGGACGCCTTCTAGGTCAGCAGCTTGCTCAGATTCGGATACTGGGGTTGAGAAACGTCCAGTTGCTTCATCAATTTTTAAGTTGATAGTGAACGCCTGGGATCCATCCATTTTTGAAGCCCTAATAAAAGCTGCAGCATTAATCAGAGAAATGGACGGAGGTGCCGTGGGTTCCGGGGAAGCTGTGGGTGCCGTAGGGATCACAGGAGTCCTCGAGACTGCAGGTGCCGGGAAGGCCATGGGTGCCGTGGAGGCCGAGACAGGCGCAGTTTCCTCGGTCGCCGCGGGAGTCCGGAATGTTATACTGTTAGCTATCCAGTCAATCAACGGATTGTAGCGGGTAAGCCAGTTATGTCCTAGAACCACCGAGCAACTTGAGTCTAACTGGGTCACATAGAAAGTGACCAATTGAGATGTTCCACAAGGGAAACTGATGGGTAAATCACAAGCTTGGGTAACAACCGAATTACTTGTGCCATCGAAGAGGCGGAGAGCGACGGGATTTATCGAATAAGTTGACAAAGAATTTTTTTGCGTGAATTTTGTATCTAAAAAACAATGAGTCGAGCCGGAATCTATGAGAGCTGAAAAAACGAATTTCGGAAGCATATTAGACATAAGTTTAATGAAAAATGCATCAGAATGTGAAAGAGCGGATGCGTTGAGGCGAGTGAACTCTTGAATGCGCGGAGAGGCAACGCAACCCCTAACCCGCGCGGAGTCCGCGGGGTTGCTTACTCTTTTTTCGAATCGGCAGCCGGTTTGTCCTTCGACGGGGTTTCCGTGGAGGCCTTGGCTGTTCGACCCTTTGAAGAGTTTGCTTTTGCCAGCGGACATTCCGGGACTCGATGACCGGGTTTCCCGCACAAGAGACAGAGGTTGTTGTCCATACGACGTTGTCTTTCTTGTGGAGTTAATTTGCCATCAGGTCCGAGTTTGCCTGAGAGGTCGGGTTTTCCGGCTTGCTTGCCGGACTGTTGACCCTTGTTGTTGTCCTTATTGTCCTTATTGTTGTTGTTGTTGTTTGAAGACTTTTTATCGTTCTTCTTGTCGGATTGCGTGGAGTTCTGGTTGCTGGTTGACGAATTGGTGTTATTGTTTTTGTCCTTGGACTTATTTATTTTGTCCGCGGATGTCTCGCGGGCAACTTCCGCGCGACGTTCCCAATAACGTGCGTCCGCGTTTTGAGCTTTGAGGCGCATACGGGACAGGGTTTTTGGCTTGCCATCTTCTCCTTTTGAGACTTCGTCTTTAAGGCGGGACGGCAGACCGGCGTAGAATTGGTGGCGGAGAGCGGGATCGCCCCACTGACAACGAGCTGCAAGATTATTGAATTGGACGATGTAGTCCGTGATGCGCTGCGTGTCCTTCATACGAAGATTTGTGAGACTATTCTCGGCTTCTCCTGTCGGGTCATACGGGCCGAAGTTGGTTTCAAGCTCCTCAACAAAAGCTTCCCAATTTTCAAGCCAGAGCAGCTCTTCCTCGGTAATCCCGCTAAAAGCCGGTTCGAACCATTTCAACGCGGATCCCGACAAATATGAAAGTGCGTAGTTGACTTTTCGGGAGTCCGTGGAGAATGCAGCGGCGCGATCGCGGAAATTGAAGCGACATTGCATGAGGAAAGTAGAGAGTTTGTTTGGGTTGGAACCCGTGAAGGGTTCCGGAGCATTGACTTTTGACCGTGGAGGTTCTTGTTCCTTTCTTTTTCGTTCTTCTAGCAGGTGCGTCATGAATTTATCTATAGTACCTGCTAAAAACTCAGAAGTAGGATCCCTCGTGTTTGGTCGTTGAAAAGGCGGAGGATTTTCAAGAGGGATTTCGACACCTTTGCCCTTGTCGGGGGCCACGGAATCGTCCTCGCGCTCGGATTCGTCCAGGTCTTCCGGGATTTCTTCGATGCGGGCTTCTTCCATGGGTTCCGACTGGTTCGCAAGCGTCTGACTGGTATACAGAGTTAACGGGGAATGAAGAGTCGACGGTCCAGGCATTGATGACTGTGCGCGTGTACTTCTTCTTGGTGGCATAATGAAAACAATCTGCGAGTATTAGTCAGAAAATACTGTTAGGATACACACTCAGGCCGGGTTTCCGGAGAAACCCGCGGGATATCCGGTAGGACTTGGCTTCAGCTTATAGGCTGCGCCCTCGCTAGATCGTGTTGTCCAATTTCAGACAGGCGGACGGGAATCCCGGGGAGTCCGGGCGGGGGTTCGTGGGTCGTGAGTCGTAGGTCGTGAGTCGAGAGTCGTGAATCGAGATAGTCGAGAGAGATAGATGCGCCAGAGCCCGTGGGCTCCGACTAGTGCGAGCGGTCTGATGAGAGTAGGGTTTTTAGAGAGGAAAATGTATTAGATTACTGGGGGGAATCTAAGCTAATTTTCTGACTGGATTGTATGTACAACATCTGCCAGTTTATATAGACCGTGGAATGCATGACATACCGAATCCAGTAATAATGAGACGAGACGAGCAAAACATAAAACGGGAATAGTAAACACCAAATTGGTGTTAGGAACGGGACGGAACGGAGCGGAGTCCGAATCGTGACAAAGCATAACCCATAACGGGAAACGGAGCGGGAGCGGAGTCCTAAATCGTGACAGGTCATTTGACTAAAACGGGAACGGGGCTCGATTAGAGCGGTGACGGGATTCTAAGCGGGTCCGGTGACTGATGCGTGGGACGAAGACGGACAAGACAGAGACGGGGTCCGGGGGAAGTCCGGTGACTGATATGTGTCTTAATGAGGTCGAACGTAACGAGTCTTGACGTAACGGAGTCCGGGCGGGAAATCCTATAAACAGACGATTGGTGCTTGTAGCGCGTGGGGGCGTACGAGTTAGTGCCCGGAGTCCGGCGGGATTTGTCCGGGTCGTAACAAGGGCCATGAAAGAAGCGAGGGAAGTCAGTTGAAATATCTGTAAATTAGTGATACTAGTAATCTAACTTGTCATAACTTCTTCAACAAATACTTCCGTGAGTTCTTGTGACTGGTAATAGCCTCTTACTTCATCGACAGGGTGAATATATACTTCATCGAATAAGGCTTTCAAATTCGATCAGTAGAATATTATTCAACTTTATTGAAGAATAATCAATTTGTGACAAGCAGAGTCTGGCAGGTATTCTGGTGACTGATACATGAAGTGACAAAGGTCAAGCATGGACAGGTCTGACATCCGGAGTCCGGCAGGTATTCTGGTAAACTGATAATTGGTGCGTGTAGGGTGTGGGTGCATATAAGTTAGTGCCCAGAGTCCAGCAGGATTTCCAGTTGTAACAACAACCAAATTTATGGGTAGACTGTGTGAGCTGTATATCCAAAAAACTGCATTTTGAACCTGACACCACTAATGATATACTTGATGTTCTTGGTGGAAAGTGGCTGGAAGAAACCTGAATTCAAGCTATTTGCAAGAGATGTAAGGACAAGGAACCTAAGAAATGGGGGCATGTCAGCTGTCATGTGAATTGGAGACTATTCAAAACTTTGAATATTATTTTTCAAGTCATATTAAATGGTATGCTATCGTCAAGTTTGGGTACAGCTGGAGGTGTGGAATGCTTAGGTAGCTTACAGTACATGAGCTGTATTACATACACAGAAAAACAGTTTTCTGTCCACTGTGTACATTGTCTGTTGTTGAAATAACATAAGCTGCCTTTAGTAAGCTGGAACAAAGTGTAGGGCAACTGTACAGTATAGTTGTACTACACTTATGAATAATATATATGTATAGTATAGAGTCTGATCATATAGCCTCTCAGTGAAGCTTTATCACTCACTGAGAGTATTATTTAGAACTGTGCAAATAATCTCAACAGATTATGGGCCCTGCAGAACCTAGTATCAAGAGTTATGTTGTCCCAAAGCTTGACTGTGATGGATCAAATTGGGTTACCTGGAAGAACCAGACACTGATGGTACTCAGTGCTGGGAAAGGTCTAAAATTTCATCTTGAGGGAATTGTGAGGGACCGCTGCTGCTAATGTTTGGGGCAAAGCATGTAATGACCAAAGATAGTTGGGTGAAAGTTGAAGCTATAGAGCAATGACAAGATGAATTCCATCAGCCTGAGGCACAAATCAAGGCACAAATTTTCACATCTATTGAGTCAAGTATCCAGATTGAAATCCAGAAGCTGAATACTGCAAAAGAAGTATGGGACACACTATGTGAAACAGGAAGGAAAGGCATTGTTTGTAAGATAGACATGAGATGCCGAATATACAAAACAAAGTGTGAAGACAATTCAGCAGTCAAGACACACCTTGACAAATTGATGAAGATGCAGGCCCAACTCAAAGACATGGGTGCTGGACTTTTAAATGACAATTTGGTCACTGTTATCCTTGGATCATTACCAAAATCTTACTGACCACTCATCAGTATGAGCTCAACATCTGCAACATTCTCTGGACTACCTCCAGAACCAACAAAAGTAATCAGTGTACTGATGGAAGAATATGAGAGAACTGTTATTGATGAAAAGAAACTCAAGAGTTCAGAGACTGCTATGGCAGCATCAAAACACCATGGGAAGCATAAGAACAATCAGAGATCTGAATGAACCACTGAAGATTTGGAATGTTGGAACTGTGGGAGACAGGTCACATTTCAGTAGGATGCTGAAAGCTGAAGAAAAAGGGCCAGGGTGAACATGAATGAAAAGGGGGAAAACTGAAAGCAAACACAGCAACATCAAGCACTGAGTTTGCATTCACAATGACATTTTCCAGATCCACATTGTTGTGTGAAACAAGCCCACATAGACACACTGAAATTGATGTATACAATTCAGCAGCATCCAACCATATGTCCCCCAGTCATCACCATTTTGTCACCTTCAAGGAAACAGTACTGCACCCAATAGAAGCCACAGACAAGACTGTTTTTCATGCAACCAGAATCGGAAATATGAAGGTCTCCATACCCAAAGGCAAATCAATGGTAGACATACTGTAATATTGAACAATGTCTGTGACAAGTCCAGCTACTCCACATTGCTGAAGGACCAGAAATGCATGATAAGAGACCCAAACAGTAAACTTGTAGGTGAAGTCCCACTCAGCAGTGACAGACTATACAAGTCAAACACATGAGTAGTCATGTACTTACTCCTTAGTTTTAATCTTGAATTAGTCTTAATCTAATCTGCTCCTTTGTTCTTTCTGTATGCTCAATATCCAGAACCCACTGGACTCCAGATATCTGGAACTCTCTGGAACTCTGAGTATCCATAAGCACTCCAGATATACATACATATCTGCCCCGATATCCCGCATCCAAAATATTAGTGACTAGTTACAGTTTATTTAGTATAAAATCCAGCCGTTATCTCGAATAGCTAGCTAACAATTATGCATTTTTATATTTTATATTCTTATTTGACTACAGGACGGCGAGAACAACATGGTTTGCCGATGTAACAAACTGAGTAGGCGAAATGTTAGGCGTCTCCGCGTCGATATTACGAGTGCCTGATATGCGACTCATAATACGTATTGATAGCATATATACTGTACTTAGGTAGCTAAAGCGCGAACATAATGTATTATTAACGGCTGCGATGAAGTTTATGAATTTGGGTATTATAAGACGTGAGAAACTTCTTATGGTCGAAAAGGTCTGTTAACCAGTTATACAACCACTAGATACCGTGTCAACTACATCTATTACAGTCGCGCTACCCCCTGGCACCAAATTACCATAGCGCCACCGATCCCCTCCCCCCTTAGTAGAAGAGTACATCCGTATTATATTGCATTGGGCCTTGCTCTAATAGACAAGAATGGAATAAAAAAACCGGTCAACGATTTTATATCAATCACACCTCGCGAATTGTGGCGGTGGGCGTTTCGCTGTGGTGAATGGGCTATGGGCGTTGGCAGCTGAAGCTTCTTTCTTAAGCAATGCAATTCTAGTCCGTATCATTCCAGGAAAATATTATACGTAATACATAATAGATGGATATAATATACATCTCGTAGGAGGTTAGAACTCCTCAGATGCTTCTATACGCCTTCTCTCAAAGAGCGCTCGTTCGTCACCCTTTAACCGCATTAACCGCGATCCCGCAGCCAGCAGCCCCGCAAAATCCTCCCGATATTTTTGTACTTCATCCAATGTCCCCCGCTCATCCTTACTGACCATTGTCGATATAGGTTTGTTTGGATTGTCTCGCAGAGTGCGCTGGATTAGGCCAGCCGTTCGGCCACTTTGAAGGCGCGAATATCGAGAGGTGAATATCTCTTTCTCCGGGGCCGAATCGTCTCCCTCAGGCTTGCCGGTCGTGGCGGTGGGGTCGGGCCCTGTCTTCACATGGGTTCCTTCGTCTTCGTCTTCGCTCGCCTCCCCTTTCTCTTGCGCGATCTCCTTCATTAAGGCCTTCACCTCCCTCATTTGAACGTTCTGGTCGGCCTTAAGAACAATGCGGGCCGATTTGCCTCCATCTGCTTCGTTTAGGTGGGTGATAAGTAGCTTCCGTGCCCGCGATTCTAGAGATATGGAGAGTTCCAGTATTTTCTCTGTCAAGAGAGCGTCTTCATCGCATTTCCTCTCTTGTTGCCAGCGCACGCCCTCTTGTTCCCCACTACTACTGGCAGCGGTTTCTTCGTCCCCCTCGTGACACTCTCTGGCTATAATTCTCTCACGTTCTCTGGCTGCATTAACATCTACATTGGCCAGCTTGATAGCACTGCGCTTGTTGAACCCTTCGGCACGATCCAAACGAACTTGTCGCCCCCAGTCTTCATGCCACTGCTCGGCAAGGTTCGCATGCGGGACAACAATATGGTTATAAGGCCTTGAATCCGGCATACCAATATTTTTCTCTGTAGCTCCCCCTGAAGCTTTCTCAGTGACTTTCTCTGCATCGTCCACAATGGGTAGTTCTAGTCCTGCTATAGGCATCCTACTATCGGTTATATTGACCGTCAATTCAGGTTTAAGCCCTAGTTTGGTCTTTCCTCTGTCATGTGCTCGCTCTGATATCGCGTACAGTACTTGTTGGACAGCTTGTACAGCGAATGAGGCCATGATAGGTACGGCGAGAAGCGAATAGAGAACGAAAACAACTGTTTAAATCGGGTAAGCTACATTGTGTTGATATGAGCGGTGTCGTCGCACCTCGGCCTGCCGGAGTAATAGGAGCATAATCGCCATATCCGATCGTCAGGAAGGAGACATATCTAGGCACCGTAAGAAAGGAAAATATTTTCTGGGAGGACTATGCCTACATAAAATATAGCCCTGTGCCATAAGCGTATTCCTTTGTAATCGTATCACAAAATAGTCACGTATATAAAAATTACCAACCACATACCTCAAGGTGGCTGAAGATAGCAGTACCTACGATCCAAAACACAATCAGGCCTGCTAAGCTGGTCGTAACCTGCCTTAGGCGAATACGAGACTCTTGCTGCTCTCCCAACAGTTCAAGGAATTGTATCTCCTGGAATAAATCCGGCGCTAGACCTACTTTACCTTCCGCTTCCTCTTTCCGCTTCTCTTCAAACTTGGCCCGAGATTCGACTCTGGTTGCTTCCGCGCGTGAGTCGAAAAATCTAACAAGCATCGTAACAATATTTCCGAGTTGAGCGATTCCTACAGAAATCATGAAACGTGTTTTTGATGTCATAATAGATGAATTACCCAAAACAACAAACATGAAAACGAATACACGGGTAACTGTTTGTGTGGGTGTGAAGTCCCCGTAACCAATGGCCAAGAATGTCACTACAGTGAAGTATATGCCTTGAAAGTACGTCCATTGCTCCTATGACCGGTATTCGGAAAGTTCGTATATATCATGCAAATGAAACCTACCACTTTTGACGACAACAGCGCGAGAAGGGCAACGTCGATTACGAAGAGAATAACGTTCACCATGAAAAGACGACCAGCAACTCGGATGGATAGTTGCTCTTCTGTTGGCTCATCCCTCCCTATTCGGCGCTCCAGTATCGAATGGAAGATCAACAAAGCAGTTATTACTCCGCATAACACCAAGGATACAATCCTGACAATAACATATGAGAGAAATCAATCTGTAACAAAAGCTGTTTACACTCACGCACACCACAAACCTTCCCAACGCATCGAGTGTGGTCTGAGACCCCTCCCATACACAACAACATTAATCAGAGCAATAACAACCTTATAGAAATATATGAATTTCCCAAAGCCGGAAACGCAGAAATGCCTCCCAAGTACACACCTTACATATCCACGACACAATTGATAGACGCGTAGCGACTCTCCACCATTTAGCACTGGCGCCTGTCGAAAACCGCACAATCAAGAGCGCATTCGCTATGACGTTGAACAACAATCCAACAGCACTGAGTGTGATATTTCCTTTAGGGTCCGGCAAAGGAGTCACTCTGGTTGGAATTAGAAAAACATTTGAGTCGGAATCAACAAACCATGATTCAGATAAGGCTGGTATGTCGAACAGGACGCTAAAAGGTGCTAAGATAGCAGCAAGGAGAGGCGCAACTCTTGCCCAACTATGTAAATATAAGACGGTCTTGGATGGCCGTATGGAAATGGGCATGGTTATCTTAGTTGCTTCGTATGTGGGAAATTCACCAGAGATTGTCAACACCAGATATGGCAGCGAGTATGTATCATGGGGAGTGTTGAATACTCTACACTGGCCGAACATTTCCCTATTAAGTACAACCGGCTCCGTTGAGCTCTGAGCATTATTATTCTGAGACTTCACGCCACCCATGCGGTGTTGGCATGGAAAAGAAAATGGCAATTCCAATTGGCAGGATGCTTTGAGACATCTATTGACGTCAAGCTCCGTATGCACCCGTGAGCATTTTTATTATTATCACCAAGTCCCCAAATTTTTGAAGAGTCCATAGTCGATTGTTACCACTCGGCATCCCGGCCCCAGATTTTTGAAGGTGAAGCCGTGGCCGGGATTGGCCGAGCGATGGTTCCATTGACCCCATCGTCCGAATAGCTTCTTCGAATTTGTGGACATTGTTTTGAAAATCGGCTTGGCGCAGATTTTTTTTCTCCGTACTGCCTATCCTGTTTCGCATCCCACATTTTTACCGAGTTTCCCGGAAGATTTCCCCCTTGGTCACTTCGACTGATTTTCCCAAGTCGCTTTTCTCCGGATTCTTGTGTATGTGGAGAAAAATTGACCAGTGTCAATAGATGGAGACAAGCTCGAAGATCTACCACAGTATTACACCTGTCTACAATTTCGGTAGTGTGAGTACTGCAGAATGCATTGTCTAGCATTGCTGGATTTTTACTGTTGCATGCCTCGAAAGCCGGAATGTCTTTAGACAGAATCATTTGTATCCCATGTCAATGTGGCATAGCTACATCTGGGGGGGCTGAGGTGAAGAGATGGATATTTCGTTCCTTGTCCAGCGAAGGATGCTATCTGTTGTTGAAGTCCCCCAATCATAGTATCGGATATTGAAGACTGATTAGCGTCTTTCATTGTAAGTTCATGCGAAGTTTGACCCTTAATGAGAGACTCATGAATAAGTACAATCATTATAGATATCATAGACGTTAGTCACACCTAATGCATTTTGGTGTCAGGATGATGAATCCGGTAAGTCTGTCCAGGAGTTAGTGGCAAGCTTGACTGTGTCAAGAGTATATGTCTGATCATTGTTCCGGTCTTCTTCATGGAAGGAAAAGGAGGTCGATTGCCACTTTCCAATATTTATTTGCCTTGAAATTGGCATTTCAGTCGAATTACAGCCTTGTGAAGAGTCACGTCCGAGATCCACTGGAGAAAGGAGAAGTCCAACAATTTTCAGTAGCGCTAGTCGGCATATGATGCAGAGTGGTCGCCAGTTCACACAGGCTAGTCAAACACCTGTGACCCAGTCTATACATGGAGACATCGTTCTTTGTGCACTTACCTTTGCTCCCGGAAGAATACTTCTGCCTATCTATCCCTTCAGGATGGTGTTCACCTGGAAGATCCTTTAAGGAGGTCATCTTGATTGCCTTGGTAAATTGTCCTCTGCTACAATGATTCATATCCGCAAGTACTACCTAGCTTTCTGGTGTGTACGGCATTGTCTAGAAGGGCTAGCACTTTGTCATGAATGCAGAGATATTTGAATCATCCCATTACGTCTTCCAATGGCTTGAAATATGGCTTGAAATATGGACGAGAGTAGCAGAGAAGTCTTGTTTATAAAGATGGGCTGCCCCACAGCGGTACGATGCTCGGAGATGACACCCCATTTTGGCTGGAGCCATATCTGTATGTTGGCATCGAAGTAGAATCTAATCACATCGCCCAATTTCAACAAATACGCATCCTTCATGGGCTTTGTCTACGTCCATCAACTTCTTGAGATGTATAGCGTCAGGGAACCTCACGAAATGGCCATGTAGAAATGACTATCCACAAACAAGATTTAAGATTGATCTAAGGCTGACATATACTAGTAGCTTTCAGAACATACAATGCGCAATACCTGCTGTTGAGACCTAAGGTCAGCATATGCTCATATATAGCATAGTGCCCTGAGATCGGGAATGGGATGCGGGGAAAAAATACGATCATAATGCATACCGTACGAAAACCACCGCGTGCTTCACGATCATCGAGTCTGGGTCGTATTTGCTGGAAAAACGTAATTGCGAGTGCCGGTGCATTCAATAGGTCTAATAGACTCGTCATGTTCGCCTATCCTAAATCTGGCTGGCAAGGAACAGTGGATACCAAGCGACACAACCTCGTGCAATGTGCGGGGAGCATGTGCAACGTACTGTACTGTTCATCGGGGGGCAATTTGATGGTTATATGGGTTACATCATCGTCCGCACTAAAGTTCAAGTTCTTGTTGTACAGTATGTTATGGCACATCATTAATTCCTCATGCCTCATGATCAGATTTAACGCCTAAGTCGGCTTGCTGAGTACTGCCCACATAACTCGAAGATATACAGACCTTTCGGCAAGATGAGAATATACCCCACATAACGTCCCGATGGGGGGGCACTACATCAGTAATAAGCCTTCTTATGGTCAAAAAGTGAAGAAACCATGCCAAAAGAGACAGAATTGTTGGCCATTCCCAAATCTTCATCACTATCCGAGTAACCGAGTAAAAAACACGGGACACCGAGTGAGACGCCACAGTCTCATTCTCCACATCTAAGGCCACGATCATATGCTATATTCCCCACCACGAATGAACACCGGGCCCCCACGACTACCGCTCATAAACCGGCCTAAATTATATTTTAAAGTGTCCGGGCTATTCCAATATATTGGTCGTCCTTTGTAGATTTACCAGCGGACTGGTGGTGTCATAACTTTATTGCTGATTCAGAAAATGAAGACTAATTTTGAAAAAAAATCTCTCGAGTTTCATGGCACTGCATCTAGGGGTGCCTCTGGCCAAGAGCAGTGACATCTCTCCCCCGGTTTACTAAGGAAGGACACAGGCTTGTCCCATGTATGCAACCAGAAACACTAATTTATTCTTTTCAAGATAGATGACCATTTTTAAAGTCACAATAGATAAATAATTTCAAAAACATTGGATAATCCATAGTACAGTTTTTTTCACCAGCTCTCATGATATATTATTCTTTTTTCCGTGCTGATAACTTATTCTGAAAGTCCTTGGGCCTGACAACCGTGTGAACGAATTTGTAATCAACTGTCTACGCCCGTGCACCAGCCAGTGGGTCACCCTCAGGTCATTAACAAGCTACGGGCAATACACCAACATAGGTGTGTAAAGGCTGTTTTGTATATTGAGAACTGACCTGGTCGACCATGCCTAAAAACAGAAAAAGCACCACTATTTAAAATGCCACTCACTACATCTAGCAATAATAAACGGGCAGACCTATGTAGTCATAGTATCTGATGGTATAACGGAGATATATCGCGACAGGTATGCCTTATTTTTAGTCCCTCATCTTTCTCAATCTCGTTTTCCAGATCACGGACTAATATCTCACTCAGAAGGTGCGGCCGGTTACCCTGCCATTGCCACCATCTCCCGATATATCTGCGAGCACATATGGGGCGCCAGCAACTACTGGCGTTGGTGGGTGTATCCAACGGTGGAGCTTTCTTGAATGGTGGGATATGTTCCGGGCTCTAAGTTGAAGAATCCATTACAGATCTGGAGAAGTGACTACTAAACGGGAAATCCGATGAGTCACCATCTTATACTTGAGCCTCACGTATGTCTTGCATTATAATATGATGCTTTACCTTGTCAACAAGTTAATTAGTTCTTGATCATCGGAGTTCATATGGCCTTCTCGCAGACTGCGGTGACAATTAGGACAACCATGGCCATCTTGAGACCGCCATAGAACGCCTCTATGCCTATTGCCGTGCCTAGTACGACAAACCACTCTCGGCCTTCAAATCTCCTGTAGTATCAACCTGCGGAAGCCTTCCTCAGGGCATTCACGAACAAGGTTCAAGAGTACTTCAAGCTCCCTCGTGAGAACGCCGACACTTGTGATCCATTACAACGGTAGACTGGCCGTCATTCATAGTTCCCGTTTGGCAAGGGGTATCCTTTCAATTCCTGGTGACTTCACTGATTTCTTCTCGCTATTCAATCACGCACTATTAGTGGTGTTTGCCTCTTTCTCGTGTATTCTATGCAGGATCCGCTGTTGCTGTAGAACGGATTTTTTCTTGGGAAGCCGTGATACAATTTCTCTCTGCCGCGCAAGCCTCAGCCTAGACACAAACCGAACTCTGATGTTGGTCAAACAGCGGCTTCGTCTTGCCCGTGCTGTTGTTGTTCATGATGTTCTAGTCGGAGATTAGGCTCCCACATCACAGGCCCATGTCTTGTACTCATTTGTAGCTAGGTTAGTTACAAAATTTGTCCCGTACAACCGTCCTGACCCGTAAACTGGCCGTAGTGATTACTGTACCGTACCGACGAGGGGACTCCCCGTTTGCGTCAACCCCGATTAATAAGTATTTAAAATCTTTAACTCACCGTGTTCATAATAAAACAGTATTCTAAAACATGAAATAACATGCCGTATAAATTCAGATTTCATTTAATGACAATGTGCCAAATCCATTGAAAGATGAATTTAAGCAGCATTTATCATGCGGCTCAACCCCATGGGGACAAGCGCAGATTCGATCTGCGACGGCCCCTTCACAAATGCAGGGATAGCGGCCACCGGCCGACTCAATATGGGGTGCCTTCCCCCAAAGTAAATATTAAAACAATTATGTATTAAATTTGACTTCATTACATTGTATATCTATATGAAAAAGGGTGAAAAATGTAAAGGGTGTTGACTGGAGATCCATACATGACTAAATGGCTCTTAGCTAACTGCTCATATGTCAATCCGACATTTTTCCCGTACTCTGTGGAATTATAGCTTTCGATTGGGCACGGATTCGATGCAGGAGAAGTTTATAGACCGATGGTGTACATGGCCAGTTTGGGAGCTTCCAGGCCAAGCTTTTCCTTTTCTCAACTCTTTAGGAAGGTACTCCGGACGGCGCCAAGACATAGCAGCAGAGCCACGTTTTGGGCCAAGTTCAGGAGCTCCTTTACGAGGACATGGTATCAATAGATATTAGCAAACTTCCACATGGCACTAGAGGCTGTCAGTTCCCGCTTTGCATCTATCGGACGTATCCCTGTGGGATGTTAAATTTTCTGAGAAATCCGAGGTAAACCCGATAGAAGCATGACGAGGAACCGTATTAGGGACATTTTTCCATGCTGTTCCGCCGGGGTTATGTGTTGTCGGCGTGATCTCGGCTAGCGCAACAAAAAGAGAGATTTCCTCTTTCCCCATTGTGGCTCGCTAATATAGAAGAGTCTTTTGTCCTGTCTTCTCAATCTGTCTAGAACAATGGGCTTCGTCTCTCATGTCGGCTTCCCTATGCCATGCGCCAATGAATCCAGTATAAGTACCCTGTATCTCATGGCTGTTTTTCCTTCAACAGATTCCTTCAACAGAATCGACAAGCTACACCTTGTCCTGTCTAACCATCTACTCACTCAGGTTAGTATACTGACTCTGACTACATACACATTAATCACTGACTTATCTTGCAATCTATCAGCTTCGTTCCAGTTGACCCTGGCGGATCAGTATTTCAATTTCTCGGAGCTCCACATCATCTTCGTTCGACTTCGCCCGTTTCTTCGTCACATCCACTTCGTTATCAATTCCCCATCCATTCATATCGAATTCACACCGGATTTTCGCATCTAGCCTCTTATATTCAGACATAAGACTCTTCCATCGCAGGTCGATCTCAGCCCATTTACACCACTTGTTCGTCCAAGTTTTTCCATCTCGTACGGAATGTCTTCCTCCTCCGATCTTGCTTCCCCACTCTTCCATACGATCGCGTATCTGACGCGTCCTTTGAGCGGTCGCTACTCCGCTACGACTATAGACCTTCTCCGTTTCACTCTCGGACACCACCTCACAGCACAATTGGAGAGTAACTGGTACCCCGCTGAGCCCCAACGAGGCTCGAGTCGCCGTTGTCTATTTATCACCCCTCACGGGGTCCCTCCTCGCCCGATTTATTACGCATGCCAATCAGCTCGCATTAGCTGGGAAGAGTGGCTAAGATGTCTTGGGAACGTTGGGATGGCCTTGTTCATCGACCCCGGCTGCGTTTCCGTAAGTTTTCCTGGCGTCAACAAGACGCACATCGTCTGGTCAACCAAAGCCGAGATTCAAAGCAAGCGATCTCACTCAGCCAAGAAACAGCACATTGCTGCCCCAAATACCATTGAGGAGGATGACGAAGAAGAACTATTCAAGATGATCCGCGACGAGGTTTGCTCCTCCACATCGTGGACCCCGAGTGAGAGCGAGTTCCCCGCTATCCCGCGGCCCACTATTCGGGTCGTCCTGCCGTCCTCGTTGGCAAAAATCGCGAAACCCGCATCTCCTGAGCCGGAATCCGCCGTTTCCATCATTTCCACTTCCAGCCTTTTCTCCACGCATTCCTGCAACAGTTCCCACTCTGACGACACAAGCTCCTCCGATTTCTCTTTCGGCTCCATCGAGAGCACCGGAACTACCATGACGCCGACGTCATATGTCCAGCGCCGAGCATTCACAAGCTTGCCTTCGAAATCCTGCGTCAAGCACCCCTTCCTTCTCCCAGCATCGACTCTGATTATGCAAGCGCCCGTATTTTTCGATGGCAAGGAGGTCGAGGTCGAGGATGGTACAACCCATGGCCGCATTCACGTTAATGCCTCCAAAACGGAAGCAACGCCCTATGATGGTGGAAAGACGAAGGTCCTCACTGGTGGTGTCATGCTTGGCATGAAGGGAAGTGCGCCACTTACTACCTCTTCGACTCCTCGTTTCGCCAAGCCGCCTCAAGCCGCCTTCGCTCGTGTCCTCGTACACGCTTAGACGTCTACGTCGGTTTCATCATAAACATCAAACAATACCCCCTGTATCTGTCAATTTTTATCACTGTCTCATTATCGTCTTGAACACTTCACACCTGGGCACGAAACCTTTTTTTCGTATTCGCATTCTTCTCGAATCGTGTCCTGGAATTAGCGGCTGTAGCATTTCCTTGAACCTTCCCAGTTATCTACCTTGCTGTACATCGCGGCAATGCCTGCCTACTGTTTTATTATCAATACCGCTATAATCCCATCACCGTCTATGTTTTGCTCGTGATCTTTTCTTCTTCGTTTTCTGTCTGCCTGTTCAATTATATCATAACGTCGATGCTTTAGTGGGCTCAACAAAGCGCCATGAATTGAACCCCAATTTCAGAATACTTAACAATAAATGGTGCCCACCGAAGATACATCGTGATCGAAAATCTAATACTTTCGACAAGTTGTGTTCAGCTATATTTTGAGAAGGTGTGTTTGGTCCTTAACGCTGTGTGTAAGTGGTCAAGCTTCAACGCCTCAAACCTATAAGTACTTGTTGTAATTTCAACTTGGACTGACATACAGGTTTTCGAAAGGTATGTATGTATTCACTTGACTGTATGTGAACATTTGTTGAGGAATACATTTGTAAAGAAACCGACGCGACACAGACCAGTACATATTTAGAGGAGATGCATAGAAAAGTGTTCGAAAATTCAAAAAAAGGTCCATGTTTCTACAGGATCGCCACAACAGCTGCTGTGCTCATATACATCGCAACAACGTAGTTCCACAATTCTAGCGACGAAACCACGAGAGATTACCGAGGCACAGCCAAAAAACAGCTATAGCACAGGGATCTAATTGAGATATTTCCATCGCCATGTGAAAATCACGGATAATGCAACGTCAAAGTCTCCTACAAAATAAATCACTTCACTTTCGCCGAGATAATTATGACGCCGCCTACCTCGCCCTTCAACGATGTAGACGTGACGGCTGTATGCGATCGCACTAGTCGCTCGTATAACCGTTTCAAATAAGCCTCATCGTGAACCGCGGGGTCCGGAGATTCATAAACCTGAAACGGGATGTTGACTTCTGCGGAACTGTATTCTTTAATAGGGAGAAAAGCAGGATCTCTAACATAGAATGAGAGGACAGTTCACTTTGATTGGGTTGACAATACACTTACTGGCTCATAGCCTGAGCATGCTTGAGATCATGCTTGAACTAAAAGTTTTTCTTTTACTTAAATATACATATAGGATATCTTTGCATGTGCTTACCAGATCTTGTTTCGAGACTGCATCGCCCTCATACGCTTTAATTAACACCGTTTCGTTGCTCATTTGGCGTGTCGCTTCACGAAGGACTATGGTCACTTCACCGCCAGATGACATCGTTATGCTATTCCGCATAATCGCACGGTTTAAACAGAAATCAGTCCGTTTGCAATACGATGCCTATAAAATCCAAACGGTTAAATGTAACGGATTATGCCGCGAATCAAAAGCGGATTTACCTCGGCAGGAGACTCATTCAATTTTTTACTTTGTAATCCTTGCATCACAAATCTGACATCGGTATTGATGGCGTGGCTGGCCTCCACCATTTTATCTAGATGATCGATCATCATCGAGTTGTCGATGAGTAGAAGCATCTAGGTGGTTGCATCAGTAAATCTTCGTTTTTCAAATAAGTAGGTATACCTGTATAGAACCATAAGCGTTCTTTAGCCGGGCATCCAATTCTTTTATGGTTGTGTCTCGATCAGACGCTGTTAGGAATGATAACAAGGGCGGAGTTTTCCTTTGTTTCTCGACCACCCTTTGAATGGCCTCGAGAATGCTATATGATCATTCCAACATCAAAGTCCGGCAATTCCCTTACTTAATGGATGCATACCTGACAAATACATCTAATTTTTCCTTCAAACTATCAGGGGCACTGTCCCATCTCTTGCGCATCTGGTCAGACAGTTGCGTGAGTTGTCCGACGATTGTCAAGGCAAGTTGTTGGAGTTTCGCAGTATTGTTCTTATGGACCTAAGGTTATCATAATGTATGCTTTTAGAGGCGTTCGGCATATAATGTATATAAATAATTCACCTGAACATTTTTCAAAATATTGATTGCAATTAGAGCAGCATCCTGGAGCCATGGTACTTGAGTAAGTTCGCCAAGTCCACTAATAGCTTTCGAAAGATCCATCGTTCATGTGGAGACACATGGAGTAGGTAGAAAACAAGAAAGAGTGTCAAGTACTTATACTAAGTACTAAGTACTATAAGCAGTGTTGGCGGTGGTGTGAAGGAATTGCAGTGAGTTGTCACGATAGTCACGCTCATCGCCTTGTTCTCACTTGCTGACTAAGCGAGGATAATCAATATCATTTCTATCTTCAACCCACTCTATAAAGAAACCCAGGACTAATTTTCGTGTAGAGAGTAAAATAATCTATTATTACGTCCCCTTCTTTCGCCGGCTTGCTAGTCTTCTGGGTTTATTATAAATCTTGAAAATGGCCATTTTGGAAAGTAAATGCCGCATGAGAATATCTTAACGCGTCTGATATATTTCTGGATTATATTGTTGCTTAAAGGGGGATTGTTTATAGTTCAGGGAATTTCCATGAGGGTTAAAAAGCATTGATTTGTTTGCCAGTGTTTACGCGTCTCGTCACCTCAGTCACAGGCTTACTTAACTACCGGCATCTTTTGCATGTTACACGTGCTATCCCGCAGTGGACTCCAACCATGAGCCCCCGATCTACGAAATTAGTCGAAGATTTGCCTGTTATTGTTGATTCGACGACGTGGACCAATGTTGAGCTCTTTGACCTTGCATGTGTGTCACCCGCTTGGGTTAATCCAACCACGACCCCTCGTTTTACAAAATTAGTTGAAAAATTGGTGCCTATTATTGTTGACTCGAGGATCTGGACCAAGGCTCAGCTCTTTGACCTATCATGTGTGTCACCCGCTTGGGTTAATCCCACCCCCAGACCTCTCTATAGGTTCCCCACTCTTACATCTGAAATACAATGCATATATCTGGTGGCGACCTTCGGATCATCGGGCTTTTGTTTGCAGCTAGTTCAAGGTCTGAATCTGGCTGGACGCACTATGGGCACGGGGAATTAAAGTAGTTCGGTTTCCATTGAACATCCAAAGCTTAAAGATGCTTTCGCTAGTAGACTCGACAGCTACATTTATTATCCATCAAATGGCACCTGATCATATTATCACCAATTTTTATGTTCTACGGAATGAACCGTCGTCTTATATGCCGGGTAGTAGAATAAACCCTATTTTTAAATGGAATACGATGGAGGCCACGATGTTTATTTCCCTCAACGACCCGTCCTCAATGAAGCCATGATGCATCATATCGCCACCTGAAGGACCGATTTTACTACCGGAGCTTGTTGAATTGGTTATTTCGCGGTGTACCATTTTCCACGGCATCCTGGTCGTTATTACACAGTTTCATATCTATCACAACTAGATATTCAACGCAATTGGAACAGTCGTCATTCATATCCCTCTTACAGGACACTCTGGAGACACTGCACCTCGAATTACCGGCACCAACGCCACAAATTCTATATTTTGCGTCCGATAGCATTTTCAAAGCCCTTTTTGGGAAACAAAGAGTGGTATTATTGTCGTTGGGAGAGCTATGCCTCGTTGAGATTGGACCTGGTGATGGCACTCAGATTCGCACTGACGCAATGCGAAAACTTGGAAGGTGCTGTCCTCTCTTGGAAACACTTACTTTGGTGGGTGATATCCCGGAAACCTTTCTCAAAATGTGGGGTTGGCCCTTTAACACACCCACGTCAAAGGATATCTTTCCATAAATGAAGGTTATGTGTGGGCCCGTCCATGTTTGGTTTAACGGCTCCTTGCATTCATTAGCTAAACAGTGGAATGGCACCCAAAAGCAAAATCGATATACTCAACATATTAAAATGGATGGTTGTGACCAAGGGTGATGTGAAACGGTCAGCCAGTCTTGTGTTGCCTTACAAGTAACTTAAAATAACATGGACATACAGGAGAATCGACATACCCACACCCTAGTGATGGCGCTTGTACAGGGCTATTCTGAAGAATTTCTATCCTCAGGTTAAGGCCCTTCGTGCATCCGATTATGCCATAGAGAAAAGGTACAGCCATGATTGTAGTCGGTCATCCCTGTATTTAATGTTGCCCAGTTGTATACAGGTAACCTTACCCCAATCGATGATTGTAGCCCTTCTGGTTTCCATGCATATTTTAGGCGTGCTCTGATGGTGAAGTTTTTCTACCTCAAGTTTTCTTGCTCTCTTTGTTTCGCTCGATCCATCATATATATTTCTTTTCTTTAAGGATTTGTTGTGGTCTTATCCTCATTAGCTTTTGGTGCGGCCGTGCCATAGTTTGTATGTTTGACCTACAAAGCGCCCTCATCGCCACTGATAAAATGTCCTGCAGCTTCTGATTGCTCTATACCTCAAGTTAAACCAGGGCTTATTGCTGGGTCGGTGATACTTAATCTGTAACTGTAACTCTTCCTCGCTTGCAGCGCATTTTCAGAAAAAGGAAGAAAAGAAAGAAAAATCATATGAAGTAATATATATATAGAACATGCTTTCTGTGTGTTCGAATGCCTAAACCAATGCATGAACTTTAATCAGCTACTAAATAGTCTCATTGAAACATACTCCTAATCAGAGCACGTACGTACAGTAATGCGAAGTTCTTCTCAATCTCGACGTCAACCCAACATGCAATGTGCTAATATATTTCCAGACTATATTCTGCGTAGAGGGGGATTGTTTATAGTTCAGGGAATTTCCATGAAGGCCAAAGCATTGATTTGTTTGCGAGTGTTTACGCGTCTATCTTCACTTCAATCACACGCTTACTTAACCATCTTTTCGAGCTAGATGACAACTCTTTCTCTGGCATCTCTCTCATGAGCACCATATTACACGTGTTATCCCACAGTGAACTCCAACCATGAGCCCTCGTTCTACGAAATTAGTCGAAGATTTGGTGCCTATTATTGTTGATTCCACGACCTGGACCAATACTCAGCTCTTTGACCTATCTCGTGTGTCACCCGCTTGGGTTAATCCCACCCGTAGACTTCTCTACAGGTTCCCCACTCTTACATCTGAAATACAATGCAGATATCTGGTGGCGACTCTCGAATCTTCGGGCGCTTGTTTGCAACTAGTTCAAGGTATGAACTTGTGGCTGGACGAACCTCCGACATGGGCACGGGGAATTAAAGCAGTTCGGTTTCTATTGAACATCCGAGGTTTAAAGATGCTTTCGTTCGTAGACTCGACAGCCACTTTTCTTATCCATCAAATGGCACCTGATCATACCATCACCAATTTTTATGTTTTACGGAACGAACCGTCTTATATGTCGGGTAGAATAAACCCTATTTTTGAATGGAATGCGATGGAGGCCACGATGTTTATGTCCCTCAAACGACTCGTCCTCAATGAAGCCATGATGCATATCACGTCGCCACCTGAAGAAGCGATTTTACTACCGGAACTTGTAGAATTGGTTATTTCGCGGTGTACCATTCTCCACGGCACCCTTTCGGATATGTTAACCCGGACATCCTGGTCGCGATTGCGTAATTTCACATTTACCACAACTACATACACGATGCAGTTGTCGCCGTTTATATCCCTACTACAGGATACTCTGGAGACACTGCACCTCGAATTATGGCCGCCAACTCCACAACTTCCATTATTCACGTCCAGTATCATCTTCAACGACGTTTTTGGGCAAATGGTGGTATTTTCGGCGTTACGAGAGCTATATCTCGTCGATGTTGGGCCTCTTGACGGCGCTCTGATTCATACTAACGCAATGCGGAAACTTGGAAGGTGCTGTCCTATCTTGGAAACACTTACTTTAGTGGGTGGCATCCCGGAAACGCTTCTCGCGATGTGGGGTTGGCCATTTGACGCACCCACGTCAAAGGAGATTTTTCCACATATGAAGGTTATGTGTGGGCCCGCTCATATTTGGTTTGACGACTCTTTGCAGTCATCAGTTGAACGATGGAATTGGGCCCAAAAGGAAAATCGATACACTCAACATATTAAATGGATGGTTGTGACGGAGGTTGATGTCAAATGGTCAGTCAGTCTTTTATTGATTTACAAGTAACTTAATAACACGGACATACAGGAAAATCGACATACCCACACCCTAATAATGAAGCTTGTACAGCTTTCGGAGGAATTTCTATCTTTAGTCGAGATTCTTCATTTACCTGATAATATCGCCTAGAGAAAGTGGTACACCGACTATGTATGTAGTCCATCCAATGCTGTCTATTGTTTTACAGATGCCGGTAGTCTCTATCTAGCGCTCCAACCAATGGTCATAGCCCTTGATTTGTGGTTTTCCCGCAAATGTCAGGTGTGTTCTATTGGCGAAGCCTCTAACCTTGAGTTTTGTTGTTATCTTCGTTTCACTTTAGTTCATTAAATACGGTTTTTTTTTTTTCGAAAATTGGCTGTGGTCTTGTTGTGAGTGAATTTTAGGCAGTCTGTACAATATTTTGCACATTTGATCTACATAGCCTCCTCGCCGCCCTAATAATCATTAAGTAACGTACCCTGTTAGTACTAGTGATAGGATGCCCTGTAGCTTCTGATCGCTCTGTAGCCTGAATTCAAACAGGACTTATTGCTAGGTCGGTGACACCCAATTTATAGCTGTAACTCTTCCTCGCTTCCAACGCATTTAAAAAAAAAACATATGAAGGGATATGGGACATGCTCCCTGTGTACTCAAACTGCCTACTCCAATACATGAACGCTAAACTACTTCTGATTAGTTTTATTGAAACAAACTTCTAATCCGATCACACCTGTACAGTAATGCGAAGTTTCTCTCAGTCTCGACTTCAACCCAACATCCAATAGGCTGGGAACGCTCGGTATATCAATAAGTATTTGCCATATATATCGCTCTGAGGACCCCTGAGAACAATTTTACGTACTTTGCCCTTACTTCCCGGGCCGCTCTCAGGGCAACCTATCACCAACTTTTCCTGGAACTCTGCTTGCTCTGAAACCGACTGATTTTTTTGTTTTCAATTTTGCGTTCTTCTTGGGTAGATCTACGTGACCCACGATCGTACTTCAATGAACCGTGGAGATATGGAATGTAGTACACCGGACTACCCCACATTCTGCATTTTTAATACTACACCGGCGCTGGTCCGCCGACTCACCTCCTTGCATTTTAACCACGAACAAACCCTATATAAATTATCGGTCTTTACACCTCCTGCATGCCTATGTTAGAGAAATGAACGCTAAAGGGCAGCTGTCAGGACTGTTTCGGGGGAGGTGGTGTTAGAATGATAAAGGGGGCGAGGCACTAACTGCGCAGGAGCTCAAAACGAACGGGCAAGATGAAGATTCACCGACGTCAACTATGTACACACAATAGTACATAACACGTATCTAATGTACCGAGTCACTAAAGCTAACAGGTGGATCTAGGGATCAGTAACGTAACCGTACACACCATATTTGCGATTCCCGTAATGCGATCCACATCCCCGTTCCCTCCCTCCTTCCTATTAGCCGTATACGTCTGCAAATACGGGAATACGGTGAGTAATTTGTAATTTCTTTTTGTATCCTGGTGTAAGATGCTACTTTAATCTGATCATGTTATCATAGTAAGAAAATATGGTGTACCTGTAAAGGCATATATGATTTATCCGTATGCCGTCGGATGGTGTGACTGTACAGCAATGCACGTATCATTAATATTCCATCGGGGTAGGTCAGTTTTGCCTCAATACCACTTACCATCTCACAGGTTGTTTTGCAGTACGCATGTAACTTATTTACATGAGGCAGAACTCCCTCACATGCTCCGTTTATTCACTGCTCTGCCTTCGATATTGCCAGAATCTCCCCCGTGTGCCAAGCTTCCGCCAGAAATTAATGTTTTATTTTTGAAGGAGAGGGCACTTCGCCTGCCTTAAACAAAGTCATGCACACTGCATTTGATGACAACTAGAGAGGTATCAAGATTTGTGAAAGAGGACATTCACTCACACAACCAGGTGATCTTGTGCGGTGGTGTGTCACACGGCTCTCCAAGGTGTCAGACTTGGCAGGGCACCGCTGACATGGTAAACTTGTGGATCACAGCTCTGATTACTCTCACAAAGGGAATTGGGGGGATAATCGAAGGCTCAGAAGGTTATATCGGAGCTACGGTTGCCAGAATATGATTGAGATATTGGAGTTTAAGGATTTAATTTCGCTGTCGCCACCTACATCAGCCAAACCGACAGAGCAAGTTAAGAGAGACAGCCTCTGACCCAAATAAAGTGCTATGGTGTATGGGTATATTCGCATACAGTGCGGTGCCAATCCCTCCATGGATCTATGACATCGTTCAACTAGCTGAACGACAAGAAATATATACATAGTAACTTGAAGTGGTCTTGCTAGGTTATCGGTGGCCGATCCGTTGTAGAGTTTTCCTATCTTTCTCCTTGGATTTAAATTGTGTGGAATTTGATGTCTGTTTACTAGACAGTTTTGAAGATAAGTGGAGGGGGACGAAGGCGATGAATAGCGCCATGCTGGGAAGTTATCTCCGATTTTTCATGGTTAATTTGATGAGAGGATGGCATACCAACTTTATTTCATGTTCCAGGTTTAGTGGTCAGAGAGATATAAAGAATGTGGTAAAGGTGTTGTGATTGTGATTGTCTAGCTATCGCTCTTGGGTTTTAAAGACATACTAACGAGTCATAACTATCCGAATTTGAGAATATTCTACCAATGCTGGCCTCTCCAGGAATATTCTTGAAGCTTCCGACACTAAAAACATAACAAAATAGAAATGAATCACAACAAGTGCGGGAGACTCATTGGGAGTCGTACTAGTGTTCTGGTAGAGGTGGAGTTACAGATAGGATTACAAAGGTAGTGATGGTACTCGTTCTATCGATATCAAGCCACCCAACGACAAACGTCGCGGGCCGGTTAGGCATACAAGTATGTATTTCATTAATATCACAATCAGCTTAGCCACTAGTAAACGAGGTTTAGATCTCAGTGTATAGCTGTATTGCTAATTTGAGCCACATATTAGAACAGAACATCTCGCGTTCCCATTGTGCTTGCTCAGGCCTCAGTTCTCTTCTGGAAACTTTCCTTCACCTAATCATAAATTAATAACAGAAAAGTCTGAAGAGGGAAGTAACACACCTCAAGAAGGAACTTCTTATCCGAACAAAGCAAAATTCCAGTTGCCGCGAGGGTCTTCACAATACGCAATGTACTAGCATGAGCTTCTTTACTGCATGCTGCTGCAGTAAAGCCGATCGTGTGGTTCCCGCTTGTTGCGGGAATAACTAGACAGATATGAACTACTAAGAATTAAGGGAAAACCGGAAATACTCACAATATGCGGGATGTAGAGCGGGGAGAGCTGTTGATGAGATTTAAGTGGGTAAATGAGAGTATGATTCATATCGATATAATGATACCTTGAGTGATGTCCCCCTGTTCGGGATTGGGGTTAGACTTTGTCACCCAGGATAGGATTTATGCCAAAGCAGCTTACAAAGTCTGTGGATGCCGGGGACTTTCGAGGTTCCGCTGTAACCATACCATACCGCGTTGTCGCAAGCTTGATATATTCCCGACCTATGATTGAGACCAAACTACATCAAATGACTGATGCCAAACCAAATCTTAACGTACTGAGAGTAGGGTTATGACAAAGTTCCTTATAGGGGAGGTTCGGGGTGATTTTATGGGTGCATCCCGTAGCTAGGGCAGCCGCACTAGTACAAAAGACTATGGATGAAAGGATGCAGGCAAGGAATGAGATATTGAACACACACGAAACAAGCCATTATACGTTTAGCAAGCACGGCAACTTCGTCACCTGTCGGTGCTCGCACAATATAATTCATTTTGGCATAATCGGGAATTACTAGTAGGGGGAAAGATTATGAAATAAACAAAACTTAATTAACGGACGATAAAAAAAACAACTTGCTCACCATTTGCTGCCCAGTTTTTCCCTTCGATGATGCCGTGTATCCTGCACTCGGGCTTTACCTGCTGTCGCAATGCAGAAACACTGCTGTAAGCTAGCACGGCGGCATCAAGAGCATTTATCCCTTCCCAAGGTGCTCCCGAGGCGTGTGCGCTGGTAGAAAAAAATAAGGTAGTACATAAAAAACACTAGAAATGCTGACACTAACGTCCGGCCGAAAAATTCAACATCTAGTGATTGAATTGCAAGGGAAGGGGGTATTTCAAAATAACCGTCAAGGCCAGCGCTTGGATGACACCTAATACCCATTGTAAGTGAATTACAGCATCTCAACGAAGCGAATCTTATTAACATTAAACATGCGTCCATGTCAGCGTAACCGCCACGATCAAGTAGCATTACTTTTCCTCCTCCTCCTTCTTCCGCTGCAGTTCAATGTTTTCAGCCATGTAAGTATCCAGGCAATAACCTAAAAAAAAACACCTCACCTGGAGTTCCAAGTAACACAACCTCTCCCGCAATATCATGTTTTACGAGGGCGGCTTTAACCCCTAATGCAATTCCAACGCCTGCGATAGCGATGAGGTTATGACCGCAGGCATGTCCTATTCCTGGGAGGGCATCCATCTCGGAATTAACTCCAAGGACGGGACCGCCAGTACCGTGCTTGAAGGATGCGCGCCATGCAGTTTCAAGACCGAGATAGTGAGGCGTGACGGTGAACCCTTGAGAAGCCATATACGTCGTGAGTGTGTCGTGAGCAAATCTGGAGAAATACATTTAAGTAGCAGCTTGAAAGTGAAGTATTGTGACTCTACTTTTCCTTGAACATGAGCTCGGGATGCTCTACTCCACGAAGTCACAGTTAGTGTACAAACAAACACGAGGATGGGACGAAGAATAGTACCATGTAACAGCAGGCTCAAGCTTCTCAAGTCTTCGTCAATTTCATCCACTCTGGCTTCCATCGTCTCGAGTACAGGGGCTGATAAGAAGGGATTATCTGCATTAGAATCCGAAGGGTATGGCGGTAGTGGCTCTCCGGAAGCAATTCCTTTTTTCTCAGTAACTGCTCTTTCTTGTATCACTGCTGCCCCCTTCGAATATGATATGTTCTGTGCCTGTAATTCATCCACTGGCTGTTGTCTGCGACTCAAGTACGCAACACGGCGGAACATTGAGCGAAAGGGGGAGAAACAGCCTGGCATCTGCTCTTCGTTTCTGGGGGTCATTGTGAAGCCACTAACGCAGTAATCTCTCTCACAGACTATTTGAGAATGGACAGAAATAGAAAATTCTCGCCTGATTTCCCATGACACCCTATGCGATATCGATGGGCTCCTGTGTCTGGCGTACTGTTTCTAATAGGCTCACAGTACGCATGGTTTCAGCCCAACGCAACTTTCGAACATCAGCTGTCCGAGCTGTATTTACATGCAAGTTAGCCCAGGGCACACGTAGCCCGGCGAATATGCGTTTGGGTAGTAATACGAATCTGGCGATTGGCAGGTCCCGCCCGCGGCTTGGGCGGGCTTTCAAGGCTCGGGGTTGCCAATATTTTAGGACGGGATTTTGGCTCGGACTCGGTTCAACCGCCTAAAACGTAGAGCTTTTCCTGAATGTTCAAATTTTTAGAAATGCACGCGAAATTTTATATATTCTCTGTGAACTTTCCAAGTGAAGTATATATATAGACATGTAGTTTAATGTGGGAAATGTCCAGAAGAGTGTTAGAATGTAAGACCTAATAGTAATCTCAGTCTCGTATTAGTGTATAACGGACTGTGATAGATACCTAATAGTAATCTATAATACATGAGTATACTGCAGTAACGGTATAAGTAAAGCGACTTACCTCAGTCTCGTATTAGTGTATAACGGACTGAGGTATAGAGACGTTCTAGCTACTACATATATACCAGAAGTAAACAATAAGTAAGACGGACAATAGGTAGAACAAGGAAAGGTATGAAACACAAAAGAACAATAGGATATGCTTTCATGCATAGTTCCTTTGTTGTTTCGATCCTATTGTATTATTGTTTGCCCATATATGGTGATGGGATTTCTACGGTGTTATCCAACACTCCTCCTCACCGTAGATACTCCTCCTCGCATGGAAATCCAGTTATCGAAGACCTAGTAAATTACGGAGATAAGTGAATTTGGAAGGTTCCAGTGCTTTGGTAAAAATATCGGCAAGATTATTCGCAGTATTGACATAATGCAAGATAACGTCACCAGTATGGACCCGCTCGCGGAGGAAATGGTATTTAATATCGATATGTTTGACCCGGGAATGCAAGAGGGGGTCTTCAGATAAAGAGATAGCGGCGTTGTTGTCGCAAAAGATAGCGGTGGATGCAGGACAAGGAAAGTGAATCCCGGTGAATAATGCGCGAAGCCAGCTAGCCTCCTTGACAGTTTCGAAAGCAGCAACATATTCAGCCTCACAGGAAGAGGCAGCGACAGTCTTTTGCTTCTTTGTGGCCCATGAGATAAGGCCAGATCCCAGAGTAAAGGCATAACCGCTAATGCTGCGTCGAGTGTCAAGACAATTGGCCCAATCAGAATCTGTATACCCGGTGAGTTCAATTTTATTGGAACCACCCAGGCATAGCTTAAGGTTTCGTGTGCCTTTGAGATACCGAACAACTCGAATGGCAGCATGCCAATGCGGTGTAGAATAAGAGTCAAGAAACTGTGAGAGTTGTTGTACAGCAAAAGAAATGTCAGGACGTGTGGAAATGGCTAAATAAAGTAAACAGCCAACAAGAGATCGATATGGGATTTTGAGTAGGTCATCAACCTCGATTGTTGATAGTGAAGTACGGTCGAATCTGCGAAGTTTCAAACTATGATCCATAGGTGTAGAAACAGCGGTGGAAGTGTCTTGGCCAAATTGACGTATAATTTTGTCGATAAGGGCAGTTTGGGAAAGGTAAACAGAATGATTTGGCCGATCCCATTCCACGGCAATTCCAACAACAAAGTGGACAGAGCCAAGGTCGGAAATGGTCCACACATGACGCATCTGATCCTTAAAGGTGTTATTCTCGGCAGCAGAACTGGCAATAGAGAGGAAATCGTCCACATGTACGGCAGCAATGATGATTCCAGTAGTAGTCTGTCTATAATAAATGCAAGATTCTGATGTAAGGCGAGTGAAACCCCAACTTAACATTTGTTCGTTCATGGTTTTGTTCCATATTCGGCCGCTTTGTTTCATGCCGTATAGGCCCCGAACTATCATCCAAACATAATCTTCTTTGCCAGGTTCCTCAAATCCTTCTGGTTGTGACATATATTGCACCTCATCATCAGGTAGGAGACCATAAAGAAAAGCGGTTTTGATGTCGATTTGTTGTGCGTCCCAACCGAGAGTAGCGGCAATGTGCAGCAAAATACGCCAGGATTCCATGCGTGCAGTCGGTGAGGTCGTTTTATGATAATCCTTACCATATATTTGCTCAAACCCTTTAAAGACCAATCGCACCTTCCAACGAATGGCTCGGCCAGACTCATCTCGTTTAATGCGAAATACAGGACGTCCTTTTCGGATCTTGCATCCCTGGGGAACTTCAGACCGGGGAACCAATTTATATACACCCATTTGTTTGAGTGAGTCCAACTCCTCCTGGTAACCAACCCGCCATCGAGAGGCATCTCCAGAATGGAGGGCTTCCGCCCAAGTTTGTGGTTCATCATTGCATGTTAACGGATCAATGCCAAGTGTATCAGTTAAAGCGGCTAAGGTGACATTCTCGTTTGGTAGGTCAGAGCCGCATTGAAGGGATAACAAAACACGCTGTAACTCATCATTGTCAACAGGTGGTGTTGATGTAGGAGCAGTAGTATGTAATTCGTTGATGGCAGTCAAGCGTTCCTGTCGTTGTAATCGTAAACGCTCAGCACTATCTTTGGATTCCTGAACAGCACGATCAAGTCGAGCAGTTGAAGTAGGTTGGCCAGCTGTGGTCCTATTGGAACGTCGAAGGGGTAGATCTGATGATTCGCCAATGTCCTGAATGGGAGGAATTTCTTGTATTGGCAAGGTAGGATTCAGATCAGGAAGTTCGAGAGGGATGCTGGTAGAGTAGTGATCCTGAGAAGGAGGGATCAGATCTGATTCTAAATTTGGACTATGGGAGGTGATAGTGGTAGGGCGTGGGTGACCATCATGGCTTTCGAGAAATCGAACATGATAGGAACTGTAGATTAGTCGTGTTTTTGGGTCGTAGCACCTGTATGTCTTAGATTTGTCATCGTATCCAATTAAAATGCACTCAATGGATCGCTCATAAATCTTTGGGTTAACCCTGTTTTGAATTAAGACGAATGCACGGCACCCGATCTCCCGCATGTAAGAATAGTCCGGTTTTCTGCCATACCACGATTCCCAGGGTGTTTTGCCTATCAGGGATTTGGTAGTTGTTTTGACATGCAAATGAGCTGCAGTAAGATAAAATTCGTCCCACAAATATGTAGGTAGTCCAGCGTAAATGCGCATAGTTCTAGCCTTGCCCATTAAGGTGCGGTGCAATCGTTCAACACGTCCAATGTGTGCTGATGTGTATGGAGCTGTGAATTGATGATCAGTCCCTCTAGAGGCTAACCAACGAATCATTTCATGGCTTTTAAGTTCTCCATTATCTGTCCGGTAAATTCCAACCTTTGACCCCATTTCAACTTCCCGTGCACGTTCCCAAATTTGAAGTTGCGAGAAAGCATCACTCTTAAGTTTTAGTAAGATTGTCCAACAGTAACTTGAATAGTCATCTACGATATTCATGACGTAGTTATTGCCAGTTCGCGAGGTGACAGGACTAGGTCCAGACAAATCTATCCATACTTTCTCTAATCGCCTTGTCGCTCTATGCCCTTGCCCCTCTTCACGTGTTTTTGGAATAGATGTCTTAGTCTGTTTACCAAGAATACAGGCGTCACATTTAGTGGGAGTGATGGAGGGGTTGGGGGCTGTCGTACCTTGGATGAGGCCAGAATGGAACATATCATGAATAGCTTGATAGTTCGCATGGCCAAGTCGACGGTGCCACGATTCAATGGTAGGTGCGCGATGAGCAATGAGAGCGTGTTCAGTTTGGGCTGAGTAAAGGTTCAGAGAATAAAGGTGTTTTTGTGGAAGTAAGTTTCCTCGAGCTATAATTGTTCCAGACGACTTTGTGCTAAGCCAGCAGGAGGCGTCATCAAAATGTGCAATGACATTCGAGTCTTTTGTGAGGCAGTGGATTGAAATTAATCGTACGGTGGGATCTGGAATATATAAAACATTTTGTAATAGTATATGTGTGCCTCGACCTATCCGTAATTTGATATCCCCAATGCCAATCGCCCATACAGAGGAGCCACCCAAGCCTTTAACAGAGCGAGGGGTAACGGCTTTCAAGGTTAGGAAGTCAGTTCGGTCAGGAGATATATGAATGGAGGCACCACTATCCATCCAGAATGGATGCGAGTCATTGGAGATAGGTGTGCGAGTAGGGGAGGATACAGGAATGATGTCAGTTGTATTAATAGCTGCCATGGTAGATTGGCTATGTTTGGACCAGTCGATATTCGTTTTTAACTCCTCCTCAATGACAAGCCATCCATCATACTCAATAGTGTCTTGTGGTGACAAAGATATCGAAGGGGGGGGTAATGAGATGGAGTTAGAGGAAAAAGCGACATTGGCAGTAGGGATGTCCGAAGAGGAGAAGTCCGATGAGTCCATGTTGACAATGTAGATTTTACCGTCGGCACCTTGCAACTTAATGGGAACCTTTGGTGCAGTGGGTGCAGGAGTAGAACTAATGGCAGTTATAGTTGAACCGCTCGATTTGGAACCAGGGCTAATGGTAGGTGAGTTTGAACTATTTGACTTGGAGCCACGGGCAAGACGGCGAGCCTGCTTGGATTCATCGAGAGTCTTACCTGCCATTCCCCCACCAGGACGGATACAGAACTCTAACTCATGGTAAGCACGTTTGCAATTGGAACAGATTATAGAACTTGATTTGGATTGAGCGGACAAGGCAACAGAGTCGATAGGATGCGTCTTATCCGAGTTAAGAAGATTCTGTTCACTGTCCAAATAGACACGCAGTTGAGTGGAAGTGAAAGGAGTAGAGTCGGTGGAGGCAGAAATATCCCGAGTGACGATAGACCGCACATTGCTAAAATCATTTCCAAGAGAACCTAAAAGGGCAATGCATTTCAATAAATCCTGAGAGATAGCACCCATTTCGTAAGCTCTATCGATCAGAGAACAAATTTTCTCGGCAGTTACGGGTAAGGGAGTAGACCGGGTACAGCGAGTGGTGAGGGCCTCCTGTAGTAATTGCACCTGACGAATAGGTCCCTCACTCTGGTGTCGTTGCCGGATAGTCTCCCAACAAGCTCTGGCACCCAACTTGCGATCAAGATAATCCTGCTCAGATGTCTCAACAGTGGAGATAATGAGTGCAGCAGCTAAGGAGCTGTTTGCCAGCCAGTTGGCCTTGGCACGAGGTTCGGTGCTATCGGGTTCAGGAACTGTACCATCGATATAGCCAGAAAGCCCAGTGAGGGTGATAAAGAGGTCTGTGGCACGAAGCCAAGGACGGTAATTTGATTTTAGTTTGTCAAGTTTGGGTCCAGTGTAAGTAATATTCGTTCGAACAAGGGGAACGGAAGGTGCAAGAGCATCTGCGGAAGTCGGAGTGGCCATAGGTAAAAATAGTATTGGTCCTACTTAAAGTATAGGCCCATAACCTGTTAGAATGTAAGACCTAATAGTAATCTCAGTCTCGTATTAGTGTATAACGGACTGTGATAGATACCTAATAGTAATCTATAATACATGAGTATACTGCAGTAACGGTATAAGTAAAGCGACTTACCTCAGTCTCGTATTAGTGTATAACGGACTGAGGTATAGAGACGTTCTAGCTACTACATATATACCAGAAGTAAACAATAAGTAAGACGGACAATAGGTAGAACAAGGAAAGGTATGAAACACAAAAGAACAATAGGATATGCTTTCATGCATAGTTCCTTTGTTGTTTCGATCCTATTGTATTATTGTTTGCCCATATATGGTGATGGGATTTCTACGGTGTTATCCAACAAAGAGTTCGTCAGAATATATATAAATTTACTGCACATTCTCAGAAAGACTTATTTTCTACGAATTTAAGAGGATATTTCGAAATAGGTAATTGATGCCTCAGCACTGTGTCAATGGATAAGTCAAATTTTGGAAATGCCGTCTCATCCCCACCGATAGTCATAACTTGTCGTGACAAACTATTTTCAACATCATTGTGGAGGTGGCCGCTACGCGTACCCAAGCTGGTTGCGATATTCGCGTACTACGTGGACTGTATACTGTCTGTACAAGACCTTGTCGGTCCAGTGTACACATTAGCGCCTATCCCCGTTTTCCTGTTGTTTTCAGAGTTACCATAGACTCAATGCTAACTATGTGGCCTAAACTCACTGGCATGAAAAAGCAACATAATGCTCTGAATAAATTTTATGAAGTATTTTACATAAAGGTGTGGTTTCAGTCACCATCCTAAAGTATTACATCTTCAGGAATGCTCCGGGGCTTTGCCCTCCCTGAGAGTCACCACCTTGAAAAGGCAGCTGAGGAGGCAACCCTTACATTTTGCATGAACACCCCCGCTTTAATCCTTCTTGAATTTTATTGTCAGGATATATGCCTTTATAAGACCTCTAATTGAATTGTATGATAAGATGTCAGGAGTGAGGTCAATCACAGTGCGAATGGCTGGCGGACCCAGGCTGAAAAAGACTAGTATCACCGAAATGGATCTTTTCGTATGGCAATACACCATCAGACTACGCATTATTACGCTAACTTCACATTATTTTCCCTTCTGTGATGCTAAAATTATCCCCTGACGCCAACGATTCGCACTGACGTAATGCGGAACCTCGGAATCCACATATGAAGGTCATGTCTGGGCCCGTGTTTGTTTGGTTTGACGGGTCCTTGGATCCATCGAACAGTGAAATGGCGCCGAAAAGGAAAATCGATACACTCAACATATTGAATGGATGGTCGTGACCAAGAGTGATGCGAAATGGTCAGTCAGTCTTGTGTTGCTTTACAAGTAACTTAAAATAGCACGGACATACAGGAAAATCGACATACCCGTAGCCTAGTGATGAAGAGCTTGTGCAGGGGGGCCATTCGGAAGAATTTCTATCCTCACGTTAAGGTTCTCCATGCACCCCATAATACCCCAAAAGTCGACCATAAGGCGTAGCCCTTACATAGTCGAACTATATAAGTTGAATTTTCTTTTTTATTTATTTTAAAAATGTGCATAGGTCCTATCAATTCATTGCTGTTCAGATCGAGGATCTTCGGCTCTGGAAGTGCCACTGCCAGTGTGAACCTCTTTAAGGCGGAGACGAGAGCTTAAGCTGCAATTCATTCGTGATATACGGAGAAATACTCGTGTCGAGGAGTGTGAACAGCCTAATAACGTGCACCACAGCACCAAAACCTTGCCATGTGACCCTCGCTCTACCTACTACTAATAACCGCTCATCGATCTGTGATATCGTGCCCATCCCTTATAGATTTGGAAAAACAAAAAACCTTAGTAAGTTGAATATTCTCCTGCTGGCTACAATTTTTTCTTTTGTAAACATAGCCGAATCTTATACGCACCAATCGGTTTTGGAACTTTGCAAACATATCACATTGGTATAAAACGATTGATGTTGTATTATATGAGTACAAGCTCGTTATACTCACAAGCCGGACTACACAGCGGCCAAGCCATGGCAGGTGCTAATCCGCCTCCAGCATATCCTCCATACTATTCTCATAGTGGTTTTTCTTCAATGCATCAATGAAAACTTGCAGTCCATCGCCTTCCATCACAGATGTTAGGTTCATCATGGTCAAGCCGATCCGGTGATCAGTTACTCGATCCTATATATGATGTGAATCGGTGAGATATACGAGTAATAGCAACAGGAATGTGAATGGCGTACTTGGGCGTAGTTGTATGTTCGAATCTTCTCACTTCGATCGGCAGTACGAACGAGGTTTCTACGGGTTGCCCGTCGTTCGGCGATGTCACGCATGATTTTCTGATCCATGAGACGTGAGCTCAGCACTTGGAATGCTCGGCGTCGATTCTGTGGAGGCCTTAAGTTCTGGGAAGTGCAGGTAGGGTTATTCCCCGTGCGTACCTGATGTTGACTCCGTTCATCCTGCATCGATACAGTGATCCCAGTGGGAACATGAGTCAGCCGGACGGCCGATTCTGTTTTATTGACGTGCTGTTGAAATTGAATCGGAAAGAGTCCTGCTATGGGTGAATTTATAGGATGTACCTGTCCTCCAGCTCCACGCGCACGCATCACTTCGATCTTGACATCTTCCATGGAAAACAGCTCTGCGTCGTTGGCGTCAGTTTCCTCCATCAGAGGCAAAACCTGTCAATCAAGTCAACTATTCGTTGGCCCAAGAGTGCGGCTCAAAAGCTCACCACAATGGCAACAGTACTCGTATGTACTCGCCCGCTCGATTCTGTAGCCGGAACCCTCTGAACCCGATGCACACCGCTCTCCCATCGCAGCGAATCATAGACCCCTTCGCCTTTAATCTCTACTATCGCATCTTTTGTTCCTCCATTCTCCGTTTCATTTTGCGCAACGATCTGTGCATGCCATCTGTTTGAATTTGCGAGGCGGACATACATTCGAAGCAAGTCTCCAAGAAAAAGACTAGCTTCCGATCCCCCAACACCAGATTTGAGCTCCATCAGAGCGGAAAGATGGCTAGTGGTGGATGGTGGAACGAGGAGGGATGCGAAGGTGGTCTCGACCATTTGTTTGAGGCTGTCAGAAAGAGTATTGTACTCGGCTGATGCTAGCGAGCGCATTGTGGAATCGGGGTCGTCCAATAGTTGAGCTGTTTCCTTCAAGAGCTACTGCGGACTTTCGTCAGTGACGAAGATTAGAATATGGTGTATAATGACTTCTTTGGTTTGTATCCACTCATCCCAAGCTGCTTGTAAGGATTCTGTGGCATTCAATTGCTTCATTCGACTGATATTTTCCTTGGATGCCATATCATTTGACAACTAACCCAAGTGTCAATAAATACACATAACAACAGATGAGTATGCCACTCACTTCCGCCTGAAGTATAGCACGCTCGCTAATTCTCTTCTTCACAATACGCAACAAGCGTTCATTATCCCGTTCAAGTTTCTGTGTAACATCGGGGAGGTGCCGTTGTGGTGATCTTGCAGCTGCTACGGCAAACCTCCGGACATTTTCTGATGTCCAGGTACGAATAAAATGCCTTCTTGACAGATAAATGCTCTCAAAGAGCATAAAGACTGAAGAAATAGAAAAATAGAAAAGTAACAAGCGTAAGGACAACCATCTATTGTCACGATTGTCACGGTCACTCCAACTTGTTAATGCACTGACCTTTCTATCGACCATTACAGAAATGACAGGTAGGAATAATAACCAATTGTGTTAAAGTAATAGTTCGACTGTTTTATTTTTTATCTTATGTTTTCATTACAATTCAAAGTACCATAGAAATTATATACATGGTTGGTATTAAAATGGAGAGGGAAATGGTTTATTATCTTTACCGACTTAATATTCAAAATTGTTTATGCCTTCGAAAATTTTGAATTTTTGTGGACAATGATGAAGGTGGTGCAATAATAAACTGCCAGATAGGAATATCTATGGGCGAGTATTTTTTTTTTAATTAGCGTCTTAGTATTAGTAGGGAAAAAAAATAGAACTCAAATAATGTCTCCTATTGTAAGGAAAATGCTGGGGTAAAGTTGGTTCGAAGGTCCCGAACTTTGAGAATGCAAGTTCATCTGCCGACAGCCACCGAAAATGAAAACAACATTGGAGTCAAACTCGAGTCCCTTCAACAAAGAATACCACTAGACTAATTGGCGTTACAGCCGTTTTGATTTTTATGATCCATTAGACTCGTTGCCTCCAAAATCCGGCGAAATTGTCTTATAGTTGTTATAGTTATATTTAACACACAGCTTATTAAATATTATGTCAATTATTATACAGTCCTTACTAGTGGATGAGCCTAAATTTCACTTTTTATTCAGCTCAATACGATCATTCGTGGTATCACTCTAGCTGAGCGGTGCATTGCGACACACCGACTGAAAAAATGACAAGGTGTCCGCATAGGAACTTTCAGGTGGTTGCATTGGTGTATGAACCATGGATATTCCGGACTCCGCACAATGACGAAATAATGCTGTGATATGGGCAACAAAAAGGGGAACAACAGTTGATTCTATGACATCGAGATGTAGGTTAGAGAATTATTAACCAGCTACTGTGACAAGGGCATCGTTTCTAAAAGGATAAAGGCGTTTTATAAGAAGTATCAAAATAGATCAAGCACAATCCCGCACTTACTTTCCGCAGAGGATTTCTTATCATATTATCACTCTTCCAACCCCAATGGGGAAGATGGTGCTGGTGCTGGCTGCTGAGACGGCTCGTTGCTGTTTTCGCTTGGACGATTTTCGGGATCGACTAAGTTTTGAATAGCAAGCAGAGCAGACTGTATTTCCACTGTTGTTTCATGTTGCGCTGCCATCAAATCCTGTATATCATTGCCGACCAGTGCGGTCTCCATCTCCAAGCATACCTATAGTAGTGCTGGTAACCTTATTCGAGCTTTTCTAAACAAGATTTGGACATACTGATATTTTACTATTGAAGGACCTCAGGTTATCCTCCATTCTCGTGATAGCCAATGACCGTGATGTGCTGGTGAGAAATGATTTTATTTTTCCTTTCCTATTAAAAGAGGTTACAGTTTTTAACACATCCTGAAGGGCACTTGTTGCGGATTGATCAGACAAAATTGCTACATGTACTCAACGAAATTATAAAGAAGCTCACATCTCGAACTCGTCAAGAACTACTCGAAGTGCCGAAGGAGCATCGTCCCATTTGCCTTTCATTTGTAAGTCTATATTGGAAAGTTGTTCGGTGATCGAATGTGCCAGAAGCCGTAACCGCGCTTTATTGCTCCTGCATGCCTAGAGAATGTAAATTTCAGTGGGTGCCATTGGTAAGATATTCGTGACTATTCACTTGGACACTGTCTATAATTGCAACAAGGAGGGTGGCAAGTGCGCTCACTCCCGGTATTGTTACGATATCCCCCGTTAACTTGATAACATCTCTGCTGAGATCCATCCCGATTGTCAGCTATAAAAGTTAGCAAGGGCGGTAATAATGTCTAAGACTGGATGCTGGTGGTGAGCAGGAAAGCTAAGTGGATGTTATAAGCGTCGCATCGAGTGGCGATGCTTCTCAGAGACACCAGCTCTATTTGACATGGCCTTGAGGCTTGCTCGTAAAGCCGACGGCAAAGCGTGTGCACAGCGAGATTTCTCGGGAAGCATAGAGACAAAGCGAGTAGAATCGGGCTATGAAGATCATTTACAAGCGGTGCTGGAGCAGATCACAGCCTCAGCACTTAGAAAATGACGGCATTATATAATTACAGTGACACACTGCCACGAATAACTCTGATCAAATTTCAATATTGACAACAATACGTATATGGTTGTAAATGATAATAGGTCTGTATCTCGAAAGCACTTGGCACCCGACCACGCAATTATATAGATGGTCATGAACAGTATATTTAAAATGAATTCGAAAAAGAGCCTTGTTAGCCAAATGAGCGCACATAATACAATTTTATTGAAGAAGTGCATCGCAGAGAGGTGGCGTACAGGTTCGAGTGGCCATCTTCTAGAAAAAATAAAATAAAATAAAAAAGAAGAAGACGAGCGCTCTCCAGTGCCACATCGATGAAGGATCAGAATTGGAAACACTCTGTCCAAATACGGCAAAGAAAGAAAATTAACACTTCCAAGGACGTCCAGAACCAATACGCTATAAAGGATGTCTTGTATTGCCGAATCTTGAGCCATTTTTATTACAATGTTGTTATTTACTTACAAATGCCGTTTGCATCTCCGTGGTTTTATATAGTACAGGATGACAATGCACACTAATGATCACCTCCGGCTGTTTTGGGATAAATCGTTCAGAATTTGGAAAGGGTTAAATTTCGGATCATAGAATGATTATCGCTTCGGGGATGTGGTCACATTATATTTTGTTTTCCCTCTTAAATACACACATCTCTTTTCGGCAATAAGTTACATAAAGCAACGAAAGGTTTTTTGCCGAACTAGCGACAAAGCGAACCATGGTGCAATAATCGATCGCCGTCTTTCTTGGATCTCCTACCGAAATGACCTTCTGTTTTACGGTTTGACTCGGACCGGCCCGGGGAATGCGCACGTCCTTTTGTGTGTGGTCCCGAGATTCTCGAGTGTTGGGAGAGGTCATGATGATTCAACCCGGCCACATACGGTCGGATATTTTTACACGTGATTTGATGAATGAAAGAGGTAATTGCGGGAAGTTACTTACGAAATGGAAGTTAATGAAGACTGATCTTAATGCGCGCCGAATCAGCGGTGTCGATTAGTCCGAAGAGCTCGATCATTGGTGGTGGTGAGGACATACTGAACGGATCATGCTTTCAGGCCATCAATTGTTCCGATTAATTGGTTCGATCAGTTTCCTGGTTCTATGCGTTAGGTGATCGAGTCTGATCGAGATTCGGCCGCAATGCCGTTTGGTAGTTGGAAGGAGGCGCTGTGCCCCCCAAACTAGTAGAAGCACCACTATGAACTGGTAAGACTCAGCGAATGCCATCAAAAACAAGTTACGTATATCCCCCTCAATCAAGTACCAGTAAGGCCTTCTTCTTCGAAGTCGCCTGTGTTGAGGGCTATACATATGATGGCATTCGCCAACCAACGGCGAAGAAGCATTAGCAGTTTCACCCTAGAAGCATTATGAAGTCGCGTTAGCGAATTTCATTAGACCTCGCATTTAACACATACTACGTTGAGGTGCGATTACGTCAACGTGTAGACAACATCCACTTAGTTAAGTACAAGCCGTGATCACACAACTCACCCCCAAAGTCACCATATACACTGGTTTTATTCATGAAAGGACCTCGGTACTTCCTATCAAAACTAGCTCAGTCGCACGAAGGGTGTAAACGACTGGTGTCTATTATGTACCTATCTAATACAAAGTGAGTAACAGACATGGGACAATAACTTGATAATTAACATACCTCTGCACGAAGAGGGAAAAGAAGACAAACAGAACCAAACAAGACGGATCTCATGCAGGCGCTTATGTATTGATGTGATGGTGAGACCTGCTGAGTTCGCACTAACATATACTCTTATTTTTAAACACTTCCTACCCACAATATTAATGCCATAAAGTAATAGGCCTTGCAAACTTTTGAAGATGCTATGATGGCTTACCTTGGACAGTGGACTTGGCATGCGAGTCTATCAACGGCCGTTTGAGAAGTCGAGCACTTGTCTATTTCTTAAACTTTCAATTTGATTACTGTAACAATCTCCTCTTCAATATTCTCTCAACGTCTTACCTCTATGTTTTAGTGTTAACAGTTCTGATTCGACAGCTCATCCCAGTTACCTTCGAGGCTTATGTGAACATATAATATCACGTATGAGATAAAAAGGCATGTCTATGTCGCTGTCCAATGGAACTTAGGCTGCCTTTCCAGTGCTGGCGAAAGCGCTGTTGAAGGTGTCCGGCGATCCCGAGTGCTGGATGCCCGGAATATAATTGGCCTTGGCCAATGGATGCTCCAGCGCAACAGGCGATTTAGTCATTGCAGAGCAGTTGTTGGCATGAAATTCGCATTTTGCTTCCGGTATGAATTGCTATTTCTTAGACGAATGCATATCTCACATTTTTCTTTAGACATCGGACTCGTCTCTTGGGACAAGTGTATCCCAAACCCAGAATTGTTCGAGGAAGTCATTGTCATGCGTCTCGATCTCGATCCGCGCTCAGAACTTGATGCCACCTAATTGCAACATCTGCCAGACCTCTCTATTCGGGTAATGGTGAAGAAATAGTCACAATCTGTCTGGTATAACGAGCAGACCATTCGACCAGTAGAAGGCAGTAATTGAAAGGCAAATCATGGATCAAGGAAGTGCCTATGCTCCATTGATGCGTCGATACAATAAGATGATACACTACTCTTTTTCTTGGATGAAAAGAGGAACGCGGAAAAGAAGGCGTTGAGCGGGAATCGAGCCTTGGGGTGCGAGGGTACGCTTATCATGTTTCTGTCGATATTTTACATATACTTATGAGCTATAAAAGGATCGGGTAATAGCACGAGTATCAAATCTGAGGGACAACAATGAAGTTTTTAGCTGAATCGAGAGGATTTTGTCAAGGAGCCCAATGGGCTTCTGGGGGTTTCCTGAACTTCTAGCACGTCATTTGTAACCACCTCCGCCCTACTCTCCAATATGAACTCGATCACTTGCTGGCTCTTGTTATATTTTTGATGTCGCCGTCCAATAAGCGGAGCAAACGCTTTTGCAGCAGCAACATTTGGTCTCATCCGTCTTCGAACGCTTCTAGTACTACCTTTCACGCTGTTTTGGTATCACGTAGAAGAGCACATTGCATGCCCAACCTTTTTGAGCGGCAAGTCCTACGCGTCTAGACCTGGTGAAATCCGACGTTGGTTGAATACCAAGCGATGGACAGTTGCAAAGAATGACACCAATTTTGGGCCCAGTTTCTTCTCTGAAACAGTAGGATGACGGTCAATGGCACATTATAATGCGGATGCGGATGGTCTAACGGCTATTGGATTGCTCACAAACACAGTAGCACTCTCGCGTTTGGCTGCGGCTTGTCTTGAGATTTACACAGCACACGTTAGTTCTACTCTCCAATGTATTCTTAATGGTTTGCTAACCGTTTATGCTATAGTGGTAGTCTGTCTTATTCGACAGCCGCGACCGATTAGGCGAACAGTGCAACCGGTTTAAGCCAAGTGCAGTAACACCGAACTCCTGCCCCATTAAAAAGCTTCTATCTTCCACGAACTCTTCCAATATCACCTACACCTGAATGCCTTACGTATATGTATCAATATCGAATGCAGGACAAGCCAGTCTTCTGATCCCCGAGTGACGCTAGGCGACGTGGGAGACATGGAAGCATCGGGATGGTCCTTGATTGAGACGACACGAAACGGGAGAATGGATGTTGAACGTTGACGCATGATCTATTGAGAAGACGAATGCTCTGCCAAGGTATTCGGGTTTGGACGATGTATGCGCACATTAGCCATTAGCGCCCTCGGCTTACTCGTCGCTAGGGCTTGGGACCTGTGCTGAGCCTTGCATATCAAGTCGTGTGAGTTTTTATGCATCAATTGACCATCTACGTCTTGCTTATCGTTTCAATCTTAATAGCTTTGATGGATAATCCATCTGTTTTTCCTTGAAGGTGAGGAGAGCTCGGGACTTTCAATGCAGCATGGGATGTGTTTCTGTCGTCCTTCAAGAGCTCCTTCCCTCTACGAACACTTGGCATCACGTACCAGGTTGTCAAATGTCTCTAATATGCTGTCGAGCGTGACTCAGGTGGCTCCTGTGGACCTGTTGCAGACCTATTGAATGCGCGGTCGATTGAATTGTGCGGAGGCGAACGGCATGGAGGACACATTCATGGTTGTGCTATGCAAGTTACCTAGTGTCAGTCCTGTACCGTAACACTCTGAAGGTCTTGCTCATCGTGTACCATTTAGGTGCAGTTTCCACAGCCGAAAGTAATCCCACCGGGTTTGTTGTAATAATAACCGACTTCGTACACCCTCAAGAGCTTCTACTTTCAACCCGTTTTTGGAATCACGAACATGGACGACAAATATACCTGTGCCGCTGTTAGCGATAAACTCATTCCACTCTCATCGACCTAGTTAATGCGTTATTGGATAAATCCCGCTCAGTAGTGGGTGGCAAATAGAACCTGGAGCAACATTGAAATATTGGCCGCTGTCGACGCGATAGATGGTGATGCACGCTGAAGTTGCCCAGATGCGTAAAGATGTGCTGTACAGCAGCATTCCGAGGGTCACCCGAGACTTATTCTGGGCTTTATAGGATAAGTTATGGTCATGCCAGTGCGTCCGTCCTCCATTGTCTCTCGTGTGTCCTGTTCATCACTCTATGTCAGCTTTAGTGATAACCAACAGTCCTTTCGGTTTGACTGCAGTGATAGCTCAGTCTTGTCGCCCGGCAGAGCGTTCACGAGAACTTTCTGGCATCATTGGCGACACAAGCCAGCGTATGTCTTGTTCTGAGGCACAACACACCCTTTTGGTCCAAACCTGAGTGCAGCCTTGGTTAGGTCTCACGCAGAGGCGAACATCTTAGCAAGATTTGGATCCAGTTGCCTGGTAGGTACGATGGCGTGATGGGGATGGTAAGCGCAGTGTGGGTGAAGACTATGGCGGTGGGGATGCTCATTAATGGTTTGTCCCATTATTCGTTGTCAACATCAAATATCACTCGCAATCAGATGTGCAGCTTTCGCTGTGGCAAAATGTCTCCGAGTAAAATGTAGGTGTACATTCTGCAGGTAGTAAAGACGAGCGTATTCAGCAACGACTGGGCGTGGTGAGATGGTAACCGAATGCGAGGGGTGTACGCTGAGAACTGGTGCCAATAGCCGTGGTATGTAATAAACATTTTTCCTTCCTTTCTCTCCGAGCTGTTCGAGATGGTGTTATGAGTGTGAACAATACACCCAAAATTCAAAGAATATGGCCAGTTGATCGGAATTATGTAAAGTCTTGATCCGTGGGCGTTAATGCAGATCTGATTGCTCGATTTCTTCATGATTTATTTTCATACAAATAGTTGTGCTTCCCGCGTGACGGACACTTTGTAGTGGGGTGGCGAGGAGCTTTCGCCGGGGTTCAGTAACTGTGATAGACCAAGTGTGGATTTGGAAGATGCGGGATGACGCATAAAAATACACCCGTTGGGTGTATTGATAGTAAAATTTACATAGAGATCTTGATTTCGTGAAATGGCAAGCGTCCTCGAGGCATCAATGTTGTTGTTTATCCACGTAGGCTCTTGTAGGTGAAGTTGTGACCTCCACCACACAGATCTCGAGACTATTATCCTTGCTCATTCGACATCCTGTCTTCCCACAATAAAAAAACTTCAAGCAGCTCGGCTGCACACCCTTCGACAAATGCTAATTCAGCTTGCACATCACGTGGGCCATCGACGGGGGGCAACCCAGCTCCACCCTCTTCAAGTAGGACCACGAAGCAGACTGGTGTGGTCTGTCAGGGACAAAAGGCACCGGTATCGGGAACACCTCGAGCTAAATCTGCGAAAGGACCCAGAATCCTCTAGGCTCGGGGAGATCATTGCACAGATCCCGGGGAGTATACGGGTCAATGCGATAGGGGAGAGGGGATACGGCAAACAAATCGAGCAGAGGGTGTCCGCGATGGGGGACTTGACTTCCTTCAGATCTATGACGGAAGAAGATGGCCCAGTTTCAAGCTCTCTCGGACGGGCGGGACTGGACATGCATTCAGCAATATTTGTTTCGGTCTTGACAACCATTGATCACCCTGTAGAAGTTGAGCGATTTGCTAGCTGGACTTTTTCTGGTGAAGGTATGATCGTTCGCACGCACGCGCACCCCCTTGCTTTACTAAGAGTGGCCGCTGTACCTCAGGCTCCTTCAAATATCGCACTGCATGCTCGATCGTCTTGCAAACCCTCTTGGGTTATGGACCTTGGTCGCGGTCAAAAATTCTGGGAATGGATGTAAGTACAGACGTGGCACTGACATAGAGGTCAGTCGTGTTGAACTTACATGTGCTGCATCATAATATCTAACGGATAACTTAGGGGGGGAACATCTCGGAATACCAATCCGCAAGTGTTTTGAGGTCCATTAATTCAGTTTTAAGGAGTCGAGACGTGGTTATCTGCAAATTGTAACACAGGCAGTGTTAGGAGGTATTGATTATGATTAGATAAGGCAGTTACGCATGCCGCACACAACTGTACTTAATCGTTGGAAAGAGAGGGCAGAATAGGCCTGTTTGTAATCACATAGATCCCATGACCCACTTTTGTCCTGTTGTTTCGGCGCAGATCTGGTAATCCAATCTGGTAAGTCCAGTCCTGTTCATTCAACCTATAGTAACAAGATATTATCATTCAAATAGAAAAGCACGAAGCGTCGCAACTAACAAATGGTATTCCAAGAACAACTCGGACACTCACACCCATTGGATTGCGACCCTCTTCGACCTCGTATGCATGGCTAGTGTATTATGGGGATTTGGATGGAGGTGGTGGGCTCAGGGACAGCTTCCTCAGGGACGTCCAGCCGAGAAGACTCTAGCGATGGATACAAGCGCTGTACAATTTCTTCTCACGAATGAACCTATGGGGAGGAAGCATCAACAATTTCGAAGAGGTTAAGGGAGATTGTCAATCGCAAGGAATTGACTTAGTGATAGGCGATGCGGACCGAGGGACGGCTCACATCAGCGGCCCGAGTACTACAAAGAGAGAGTAAGAATCAACTATCAAGGATTGAGGTGTCTAAAGGGGGAACGGAAATACAAACACATTACGTTGTAAGGGATGGTAGCCATCTAAGAACCATGAACTGATATTCTGAACAAAATATTTCCAAGTTTCGGGCGATGGAGGTACTGTGATGGGAACGAGTTATCAACTGAGGGTTCTATTATAAATCCTCTATGATGTACGTTTGAGCACCGATAAAGCATCACTCACTTTACAAATTGAGTGCAGTTTTTAGCCGAGAAAGGTGTACCCGCGAGGAGGTCTAATACTTCTGCGACGCCATACCACAAGTCCGAAAAAATTCCCAAGGCGGGTGATAATTTTTATAAGAAGTTCGATACTTCTGTAAGGCTGGATAGATCACACTTGGGATCCTATGTAGAGGATCGCGGTCTGAGGGGAGAAAACATCATAAAGTATTATAATGATAAACCAAAAAAAGGTCCCGTGAGGCGATGGTAGCTCCTGGGGATATGTCTCGTTTCTCTACTGACAAATCAGCAATCGGGTTAAATCCAATCCTGGACGTGTTTATTCTTGAGTACGATTATGCATGCCACAAGGGGTTTTGGTGTGTATCCAGATCTCTGACAAGTTCCGTTCCACACTGCCTGCGGGAAAATTGGCAGGTGTGCGTAAATGTTTCTTCTTTGTGGATTCTGTTTGGTGAACTTCCTGGCATGAGCCAGTCGATATACAATGGAGCCAAGGAGAGTGGCCAGGCTACACTGTCCCGACCTATAGCCCAGGTTTACAAACAAACAAACAAGATAAGCCAAAAATACATTGGAGTTAGTGTCATCACGCCAATAATAATAATATAAATAACTCACTCCGACATTAGAGGTTAATGAGATTACAAGTACAAATACATACAAATATATGTCCAGATGCACATCAGTTATGGCGGATAAGTGGAACTCACACAAGATAGATCCAGTATGCCCTAAAGAACTGTGAGTTGTGTGTACCGAAGTAGGAATGAACATGACAGTTCAGGAGATACAAACCCAACCAATTATATATTTCCTCAACCAACTTAAAATGGGCTGAGGCTAATAATTAGGGTTTACATCCTTAACTGAACTTGGTAAGGACCCAATGGTTTGAGGTTTATGTATTCTTAACTGATTTTAATTAAGTTAGTTATAGATCCACTAATCCTGCAGATCTGAGGCCTTTTCTGGTGAGTCATAATCACATACTGGGTATACTCAACATCTACAAAGGGTCCTTTTACTTATTAAATTCGGACTTGTTTCTAAAGACTGGAACAAGTTGAGAGACACATCTTAAATAGATGATTACTCACAGATCCGGAAGGATATTATTTGGAATAGTGGGACTATAACTTGCACCCTGGAAGCCATAAGTAATGAGCATCTAATGGATATGTTAGCAAAGGGCTCAAATGGGTTACTGGACATTCAGAGATCACCTACCAGCATAGGTATGATATCTAACAATACTGAGTGTTAGCAGTATACAGTACAGATAGGACACTTCTGTGCCAAGTAGGAGTCATTGGTGGGAGAGTGGCATAGCACTGGGAAATTTGACCTACTTAGGGTATGTTTGGTACAAAGACAAATGTGTGACAGCATTAGTAAACTTCTGCCAAATATTTTTATGACAATGACTGTTTGGAGATTCCTTTCCATGGCAGGATACAATTCCATGGTTTCCACACCAGTTACAGCCAAATAATCAAGAGTGTACTCCAGGAGGATAACTACAAGTCCTATGCCAGGAACCCACAGCCTTTTCTCTCAGCGAAGAACTGGAAAGCCTGACTGACTTTTACTCAGAAACATGAAGACTGCACTGTAGAGGACTGGACAAGTCTCATTTGATCAGATGGATGCAAATACTGCTGGAAGAAGCCTGGAGAAATTTTGAAGATAGGGAGGTGGAGGCAATTGTAAAGTTTGGAGGAGGTTGTATCATGGTCTGGGGGTATGTGAGGTGGCCTGGAGTCCTTTCTGAGGTTGAGAAGAAGATGGATGCCAAGTTCCGCGATTTGCTAGCTGGACTTTTTCTTGTAAAGGTACAATCGTTCACACGCACGCGCACCCTCTTGCTTTAGTAAGAGTGGCCGCTGTGCCTCAGGCTCATGCTCAATCGTCTTGCAAACCCTCTTGGGTTATGGACCTTGGTCGCGGTCAAAAATTCTGGGAATAGATGTAAGTACAGACGTAGGCACTGACATAGGGGTCAGTCGTGTTGAACTTACATGTGCTACATCATAATATCTAACGGATAGCTTGGGGGGGGGGGAATACCAATCCGCAAGTGTTTTGAGGTCCATTAACTCAGTTTCAAAGAGTCGAGACGTGGTTATCTGCAAATTGTAACACAGGCAGTGTTAGGAGATATTGATTACGATTAGATAAGGCAGTTACACACGACCGGGAATGCTGCTCACAACTGTACTTGACTGTTGGAAAGACAGGGCGGAATAGGTCTGTTTGTAATCACATAGAGTCAATTTATCCCATGACTCACTTTTGTCCCGTTGTTTCGGCGGAGATGTGGTAATTTAATTTGGTAAGTCCAGTCCTGTGTTCATTCAACCTATAGTAACAAGATATTATCATTCAAATAGAAAAGCACGAAGCGTCGCAACTAACAAATGGTATTCCAAGAACAAATCGGATACTCACACCCATTGGATTGCGACCCTCTTCGACCTCGTATGCATGGCTAGTGTATTATGGGGATTTGGATGGTGGTGGTGGGCTCAGGGACAGGGTGCGGGCGCATAACTGCTTATGCTTCCTCAGAGACGTCGAGCCGAGAAGATTCTGGTGATGGATACAAGTGCTAAATAATTTCTTCTCACGAATGAACTTCATGGGGAAGTATCAACAGTTTCGAAGGGGTTAAGGAAGATTGTCGGTCGCAAGGAGTTGACTTAGTGCTAGGCAATGTGGGCCCAGAGACGGCCCACATCAGCGGCCCGAATACTAGAAAGAGAGAGTAAGAATCAATTATCAAGGATTGAGGTGTCTAACGGGGCAATGGAGATACAAACACATTGATTTGTAAGGGATGATAACCATCTAAGAATCATGAGTTGATATTCTGAACAAAATATTTCCAAGTTTCGGGCGATGGAGGTGCTGTGATGGGAACGAGTTATCAACTGAGGGTTCTATCATAAATCCTATATGATGCAAATTTGAGCCCCGATAAAGCATCACTCACGTTAAAGATTGAGTGCATTTTTAGCCGAGAAAGGTGTACCCGGGAGGCAGGTCAATACTTCTGCGACGCCATACCAAAAGTCCGAAAAAATTCCCAAGGCGAATGATAAATTTTATAAGGAGTTCGATACTTCTGTAAGGCTGGATAGATCACACTTGGGATATTATGTAGAGGATCGCGGTCTGAGGGGGGAGAAAGCATCATAAAGGATTATAATGATAAACCAGAAATTGGTCCCGTGAGGTGATGGTAACTCCTGGGGATGTGTCTCGCTTTCTTATTGACAAATCTGCAATCGGGTTAAATCCAATCCTGGACGTGTTTATTCTTGAGTACGATTATGCATGCCATTTTGGTGTGTATCCAGATCTCTGACAAGTTCCGTTCCACACTGCCTGCGGGAAAATTGGCAGGTGTGCGAAAATGTTTCGTCTTTGTGGATTCTGTTTTTTGAACTTCCTGGCATGAGCCAGTCGATATACAATGGAGCCAAGGAGGGTGGCCAGGCTACACTGTCCTGACTTATAGCTAAAGTTTCACAAACAAACAAAGAAGATAGGCCAAAAATACATTGGAATTAGTGTCATCACGCCAATAATAATAATATAAATAACTCACTCCGACATTAGAGGTTAATGGGATTACCAGTACAAATACATACAAATACATCTTCAGCTGCACATCAGTTATTTCAAACAAGTAGACCTCACACAAGATGGATCCACAGTATGCCCTAAAGAACTTGTGAGTTGTGTGTACCGAAGTAGGAATGAACATGACAATTCAAGGCCAAGTGTGTGATGATTATGACTCACCGGAAAAGGCTTCAGATCTGCAAGATCAGTGAATCTATAACCACTCAACCTCTACAAAGGATCTTTTAATTTGTTAAATCCAGACTTGTTTTTGGAGACTGGAACAAGTTGAGAGACACATCTTAAATAGATGATTACTTACAGATCTGGAAGGATATTATTTGGAATGGTGGGACTATAACTTGCACCCTGGAAGCCATAGGTAATGACCTAATAGATATGTTAGCAAAGGGCTCAAATGGGTTACTGAGATCACCTACCAGCATAGGTATGATATCTAACAATACTGAGTGCTAGCAGTATACAGTAAAGATAGGACACTTCTGTGCCAAGTAGGAGTCATTGGTGGGAGAGTGGCATAGCACTGGGAAATTTGACCTACTTAGGGTATGTTTGGTACAGAGACAAATGTGTGACAACATTAGTAAACTTCTACCAAATTCATTTATGATAATGACTGTTTGGAGATTTATTTCCATGACAGGATACAAGTCCATTGTTTCCACACCAGTTACAACCAAATACTCAAGAATGTACTCCAGGAGGATAATTACAAGTCCTATGCCAGGAACAAATGGCCTTTTCTCTCAGCAAAGAACTGAAAAGCCTGACTGACCTTTATTCAGAAACATGAAGACTGCACTGTGGAGGACTGGACAAGTCTCATTTGATCAGATGGGTGCAAATGCTGTTAGAAGAAGCCTGGAGAAATATTTGAAGATATGGAGGTGGAGACAATTGTAAAGTTTGGAGGAGGTTGTATCATGGTCTGGGGGTATGTGAGGTGGCCTGGGGTCCTTTCTGAGATTGAGAGGAAAATGGATGCCAATAATCATCAGTATTTTGGAAGGAGGGCTAAATGCTTAGAGATTGGGAGTTCCTTGAGAAGGGTGGGGAGGGTAATATTCTAGCAAGGCAATGACCTCCCAACATACCTCTAAAGTTGCTCAAAAATGCTTCAAAAACCAGGAAATCACTATTTTTGAGTGTCCTGCACAATCCCCTGACCTTCATCCAATTGAGCACCTTTGTACCCCCCTGAAATGTATACAAGGTGTTGGAATTGGATGGTTGGCAATTGTGGGACAGGGCAGCAATTGAATAGGAGAGTATCACTACAGTGGAGGCTTGTCAGAGACTTATAGAAGTATACCTATGTGACTCCAAACTGTGACAAGTCACTGTATCATATGTGATAATATAATGGTAAAAAAACTGCCCCAATCCACCATCAATTCCACAAATTCATATCTCCAAATATCCTCATTGGATGTCTATAAGTAGAAGCTCTCATTATCAGATCCTAAGGACAATTGTATCCACCAGCCCATCATTTGGATTTCACTAAATGATTTCCTATGTAATTATTTTTAAAAAGGTATGAAATACTTGGACAGTTTTTTGGATCACTGTATTGTAAGCAACCATTAGCAGACTGAGTGCCAGAAACAGATAGCTATGCAAACCTTTGATATCATATATATGTAAAGTGGAGAACTGGGTGCCTAGAATTGCCAAAGAGTATGACACAGACAAGAACAGCCTACCAAGTAGCCATCCTAAGTGGTTGTCATCAACTGACTAGCATGTCATATAAGGGAGATATTCATAAGTTCTATGCTGAGAAAATGCCCTTTCTCTCAGCTAGATACTACTAGAAGGTCCCATTGGTTTTTGCTCAAAAACATGAAAACTGGACTGTGGAGGACTGAAAGAAGTTCCATCTGATCCTAGATGACCAAAAGCTAGCAGGTTTGGAACAGATAGGCACAAGTATTGCTGATGCTGAAAGAAGCAAAGAGAACAGCTCAAAGATAGGAAAGTCAATGCAGCCATAATTTTCAGGAGGTATAGACAATAAGGTCTGGGGAACATATATAGAATAAAGCTGAGATTGTTTCTGGGATTGAGGGAAAGGTGGATGTTTGACAGTGCAATAGTATTTTTACTGAGGGGATCATTGGAGGGTGCTTAGAAAATTAAAGTTCCAAATGGGAATTACCATCACACCTTCAAACTTGGCAAAGTGGTTTGAAGACCAGGAAATTACTATTTTGGAGTGGTTTGCACAGTCTCCTGATCTCAATCAATTGAACACTTTTGGATTCTCTTGAAATACAAGAATTTTTAGTCTACAAAATACTGACATCATATATTTGTAGTAAGTGGCATGGGTATGGGTAATCTACATGGGCTAACATCTATAACTCATGTGGTTATTAGATATGGGTAGTGGTACCTGAACACACCAGATATCCACATCCACACTATAGACCAGTAATTGGTATTTGATCCAGATTGCTCTTGAAAGAAGTCCCTGTAATCTAGAAAGTGCCTGGACAGTGTGGAGCATCTAGAATGGCTTAGATTTTCCCAGATAGGTGTATTTTCTCACAATACTTAAAAACCATTTTACTGATGTGAGCACTGTCTATGGATAATGCAGAGCCAAGTGGATAAGTCCAGCAAGTTGGTATCTAGACAGTACCACTTTAGCTAACTTATAAGACAAAGGCATTGTCTTGGATCCCCTGTCCTATACTCCCTTCTCAGTTGTATATATTATTCCCTTCCACTATTATCTCAATAAAATATGGACTATATGGTATAGTTTAAAATTTGAAGTACAGGTGATGTTTGGTGTATAAGTTACCCATCATGGATACCAACCCATTACTACCCATTGCAAACCCATAGATAACCTATGACTCACTCAGTGGATATAGATATTTGTGGATATGAGTGTGGGTTGATCTATTTCATTCACTAGGTATTTGGCAATTGTGAGGAAGAGAAGTCCTTGAATAACAGTATCATCACTGAGATGTGTCAAAGCTTTATAGAAAGCATGTCTGAACAACTACTGTGAAAGGATTCAAAAAACTAGAACCATGAATCTCCAGACCATAAACACACCAAGGGCAAAATAACAGGTTTGCCAAATAAGATAAGTAGTGCTTAGTAAGTCTTCAGGTTTGCAAGTCATAAGAGTTACTTGAGTGAATAGCATCATCCTTTCTAGTGTCAGGAAAATTAAGAAATGATTTGCATTTTAGTCTGTGGTAGGCAGTTCTAGATAGCCTCCTTCAAGTTAGAAGCTACAAGCTTCAGGAAGTATCTGTAAACACTGAAGCTAGAAGCACTGGAAGAAGTTCTTTCTCATATTGTTTGTTTCTGCATTCAGACTAATTCATAGACTTGTCTGAAAATTCCAATGCATCCACCAACAATCAAAATGGTCACAGACTCATCCAGCCAAAGGTCAATTGCAATGTGAGACAAGTAACTTCTCCAAATGACAATTTTTGATAGAAGCATGATTTTGGAGTGATATGGGGTTTCATGGACAGTATCCAATGCAATCATTGAGTAAGCCTTCATATGATTGAGAGAAGCCGAGAACACAGGACATCGGTCCGAATAACACAACAAACGGGTAAATCCGGAATGTGAAGAGGTGACCAAACTAGTGATAAACTCATTCTCCTTGCATGGCAGACAAAACCTTCATTCTGGGTGAAGTGTCTTACAACACATGTCATCATTTCAGGAGCAGTCATGCTAGGCAGACTGCACAAGAGCAGTAACATCCATATCCAGCATCGTGAGGTTTCATACTCACATGCACAGCCAACAGCGAAGATCGCTGAAAATCAGAAGAAGGAATATACGAGGCGCTCGATGCGAGTTTGGGTCTTGGGGCCGTTGTCGTCGGGCACAGCCATGTGATTACCCGCCATCCGTGAGAGATAAAAGATTCAAAGCTGCGATGGTGAGAAGCTTCTCATCATCACAGGCTCAGATCAGATTCGAGCGGCGTGGGTGTGATGATGGCTATAGGTGGAATATGCATTCGGGAATGATAAAAGGGACTAATAATGCGCAGAGAAAGCCCGTCTACAAATGAGTCCGAGTCCGTATCACCGGTCACAAGGGTGTATGGCATAGTCCTTTTTTTGATTCTTGTTATCCAGTAAAGTCAGAGGCACAATGTGAGGCTCCCCATATTTCAGTTGGCATCACAAGAGAGGTGGAAATGCTCAATGCCAATTCATTCATTTGAAGTGACTTATGACATTGCAGTCAAATCCACCCGCTGTGAAATGATTGGTATCGGGTTTGTCTGGGTTCGATGGAGCCTTCATAGGTTTATTCTATTAGATGACGGCGTCTCACGCCACCATTAATCGTTATAGAAGAGCCATTGAGGCAGCTCCTGTACCGATAAGAAGGCCGGCAACTTCATCTGCAGGGAAAATGTGAGGCTAACAACTTAGACGTGTAGGTGAAAGGGGTATATACACACCATGATGTAGGTGGAAGTCGTTTCGACTAACGTGTGCTACGTTTCGTCAGCACGCTAATGGGTCCTGAGGGCAGGGGTCTGTGGTGACAGTCACGATCGCAGAAGTGGGCACAAGCGGGTTAGGGTGACCTCATCAGTCGGAACAGAATACGCTATTGGCGACGATGATAACAATAAATTTGGTGGTGAAGAGTGTTAAATGTTTGTCAGATCCGAACATGCATGCGATTGTAAGCTGTGATCAAAACTGCTGATGCTACTTTACGTCTTGAGTAGCAAAACCGTAAACTACACCGCGTTTCGGAGTATGATTTGTGCGCCGTTTTGCCTTTTGGTCCTTACTAAGAAAGGCAAATGCGTTTCAGGTGCCTAGGACGTAGTCTTGACGGGATGTTCTTTTCTTCTCTCCATCACAATAACTGGAAGCCGATCATGGGAGACAATCAGAGTAGGTACCCCTTTCACAGAAGTAAATGCAAGCACATAGCATATGGAAGTCGTTCCGAGGCTTACAATTGTATCGTCCAAATTGTCCAATAGGATCACCTGAACATGAACCAGTGACGATAAATTGAGGTACAATGGCAATGGCTGGAACATGTCGAATCGGCATCGGCATTACGAAGATTCTTCGGTGACCAGTTTTGTTGTATATACTCCCGCTCTCGCGCCATATGGCTCGGTTTTCTGACTCGCTGGCGAAACTATAAATTGGAGATGCGCCTTCTGTCATTCTTGGACGACACAAAGGGCTATGGATTCCTAGAGCAACAATATGGAAAAAAATGCATGACGCTGAGAAGTCTCCAAATTATCACTGGTGTAATCCACAATTGGCAAGACCAACAACATATTGTGGTTCTAGAGGAGTGCTGAAGAGGCATTGCATGCGCTTGGCTATACATTCGCATCGTAAAACTTTTGAATCCCTATTCAGGTTGAAGTGGCTCTCTAATCCTATGTATGGTATTGAGCTGTCAACAGCTTCAACTGCAGTATTAACGGATTTTACTCACTGTCGGGATTCCTTCATGTTGTTCTATTACTCATTGGGGCGTTGGAGATCATTGATTGTACTTGCTTGTGACCACGTCAAAATCATCTAATGTGAGAAGATGGTGAGAAGATAGTGTATCGAGTAAATCCTTCAAAGCATATTGGTCCAAAGGTAAGGTGCCAAGAACATGAAACGATGGTGAGGTGCCATCGTCGCTGGGTTTCAATTTAGAAGACCTTTTACAACTCCGCTGTATTAAACTGCGGATTGCTTCTCCCCAATGGGAACACATTATTTTGTCATAAAGGCTATGTAAAAACTGTGCCATTCTTACGTATTGGGTTATAGTAAATATAATCTTGACAGAAAATGAGTATTCGGATGCGATGGAAGAACTACGAATGGGTAACGTACCTCAGTCGACACGAGCAGTAGGTATTACATGTCGGTCTGTGGGTAATTATAAGTGATCTGAAACAACGGAAATTGTGAGGATAACAGGAAGAAAGTTACATAATGGGTGTAAGACATAGTTGTTCTACAAGGCTGTGACCTGTGGGGGCAAGCCCCCACCATGCTACCACCCCACAACTTTACTCGGTCACTTTGTGACCTGGTGGACCAATAATAATATCTTTAAACACTACATCAGCAGTCATATCTATCTTGGAATAGCATTTTCCAATACTTGATCACATAACCTTTGTATTACCTTCTATGACTACTTCTGTACATTCCAGCTTTCTATTTATTCTCATTCAGAGACTTATTTTTCAAAGTGATTAGAGTTTACATTATTCATAATTATATACATTATATACATTTGTAAATTCACTGAACCTGAAAAACACAAGTCAGTCTCCTTTTGGAACCTTGCTGAATACTTACTCATGGATCAATAATAACATCCTTAAACACTACATATTTGGCATGAAATAGTGTTTTCATCTTCCTCAATTTGTTTCTCTTGAAGTGTCATTGTCCCATACAGCTGTGATTGCCCTTCCCATGTCATATTGGGGACTTTTGCAGATTCTAGCTCCCCATTTATTGTCTTTCATACTCATAGTCCACTTTCCTTCCATTCCACTCATCTGTCTTTGAATCTTTTAGTATAAATTATTGTCTTGTATTCTACTAATCTCCAGTTCAAACATTGATTTAGAATTTTTTGGTTAAGAACCACATTGTTCAGGTCTCTATGTATATTTTCAACCTACATACATATACTGTCCTCTAGCATTGTGATACCAACAACACACCCACTTAATGATTTCCTTTTCCAGCCACTCTATCTCAGTTCTGTTCTAATGACATTCCATTATTCCTTGCATCACTTCATCATATGATTTGCCACCTCAGAATATTTATCTTTTTTCTGTTGCCTTGTATTCCTTTTCTGTTCTGTTTCCCAATTTCCTTTGTTCTGTTAATATCAAATCTCCATTTTCAGCTCTGTGCTTCCATTTACTTTAGTATAAAACTCCATCATGTACACTACTACCCTTCAGTTTAAATATTGACTCAGAATACCCATTTGGAATCCCCCTCTCATGTTTAGAAGCACACCTTAATGACTTCATTTTCCAGCCACTCCCTTCCATTCCCTGCTGATGGCATTCCATTATTCCTTGCATCACTTCACCACATCATTTGCCATCAGCGTGTTTTGGATGATTCGCTGGAAAATGGAAGGTCCGTTCCTTAGTCCGAAAGGCATCCTTCTGAATTGCCATAGTCCTTGATGTGATCGAAAGGCCGTTTTGTGTCAGTCTTCCTCCAGCATTTCTAGTTGGGTAAAACCATCTAGGGCATCGAACGAGGAGAGAACATTGGATCCTGAGAGTGCTTGCATAATTTCTGATTGCCAGGGCAATGGGAACTCATCCGGGATAGTGAGGCTGTTCAGTTTTCGATAATCAATGACCATGCAAGGCTTATTATTACGATAGACTACGAAGGCAGGCACTCCCCAAGGGCTTTTTGAAGGTTCAATGACTCCTTGTTGAAACCAGGTGTCCATTTGCTCGTCTATGACCTTCCTGTTGGCAGGGGAAGTTTGAAACATCGGTACAGACACTGGTTGCGCATCGGCTTTCAGCAGGATAGTGGCCTTACTGTCTACTTGGCCCAGTCTTCCATCAACTCCAAATGCTTGCACGTTCTTAGTCAATATTGAGCTAAGGTGAGGCATAACGCCAGGAGGGACATCAGGTCCTAAATTGACCAATTTATGCAGATCCTCTGAGGAAAGCTTCTCCAAGGAAGGAACTTCTGAAGTCTTTGGGCCTGTGGGATCAAAGTCATCTACTGCCTCGTTCCCTAAGGATACCATAGATGGTTGAGGACTGGAGGTATTGTCTTCTTCTAGCTTGGAGATGCTTTCTATGAAGTGGGTGATCTTCGAGCTTGCGACTCGCATCGATTCCTCTTCTGCTTGGGAACGAGGCTTTTGGGCCCAGGCTCGGGCATCGTGAATTAGACCTATGATCTCTCCTCTTCTAATAGTTTGAGGAGTTAAGGTCGGATTAGCCAGTGGCACCATACTTTTTTCTTTAGAGATAGCAGTTGTGGGAGCAGTGAGGATAGTCCCATCTTCGTTCTGTAGAACTATGCCCTCCACAATCCATTCCCTGTCCTCCAGGTCCCCGGTAAAGATGGGTATTAACCTAACCGACTCGGATTCTATCGTGCAATCTTCTAGGGCTCTTGTGACTCTCTCAGCATGCATGCCCTTATCGGGTTTGGACGTTAAATTAGTCGGTGGGATTCGCTCGTCTTCCAGTGAGATCTTGTTAACTGAAAAGGCCAACGGGACAGGTTCGTTGGAGGAGCTGGCAGGAACGAATCCTGCTCTCCCAGGGAAGATTAGTCTTGATCCCAGGGGTTGATCTCGCAATGTTCCTATCTCATAGTTGATATGGAAGTCTTCTCCTAAGAGGATAGGTACGGTCATCCCTCGTACTACGTAGGTTTCCATGTTAAATCACAGCAGGGTTCCTTTGTCGTCCTTAAGGTAGATGGGAACGTTAATATAACCCAGTACTCGGGCACTCCCAGTAAGCTGTATTAATTGCAGCTTAAGTCCTTGCTTCAGTTTAGGCTGATCCTTCAGTTCCTGGTAGAATTCCTCTGACATGAGGGACAAATCAGCTCCGGTATCCAGTCTAATTTTAATTAGTTCTTCCCAATTGGGACTTCCTACTCCTCCGAGTATATGTAGTGCTGAAATGCCAACACTAGAATATCCTCCCGGTGGTTCCCTCTTTCGGTATATGATTGAGGCGTCTTCTTTCATTAGCTTACTGGATCGGGGATATTGTATTCTAGGTCATTTTGCTTCCTTTCTAAGGGCTAATTCAGCATCCCGACGGAGTCGTCTGCTCAAGACAGTCACGCCTGTTTCCCCCTCTGTTTCCCCCTCAGAGTCCGATTTGTCACCGATCAAGAGGTCAGGAAGTCCAGGGTCAAAAGGAAAGGTTTCCTCCTCCATATCATTTCTTATGTCCTCCATCAGATGTTGCTCATTAAGGCAGGCAACCCGATCGATAAACATTTCCTCATCCACGATTTCTTCAATCGATGGTGGTTTGTTGTTGGAAGAGTTCTTAAATCCTGACAGACCTTCGCAGTGCTGACAGTGTGCTTCCAAACAATCTCCCTTTTCAACAAAATCCTCATGAGATATAGAAATGTATACTTCCCCACGCTGGAGTTCCTCGTCTCCGGGTGGCCTCTCAATTATTTCGTGATTTTCAGGGGTAGCATTATAAGCGGGAATGAAAATTGATTCAGTTTGGACATTATATACTCGTGTTCCTGTACTTAGTCCATAAACCGCCTCATATAGTCTTTGCTCCTCCACTTCCTCTGAAGGATTCTGCCCGGAGCATAGATTCAATGAGACATAGTGAGCCATTTTACCTGAGTGAGGACAGTCAATTTTGAAGTGTTCTGCACTCCCACAAATACAACACTCCTTGGGGGGTCTAGTGCTACTCCTTTTGTCGCTCCTCTCGAAGAAGAGCTTCCCGTGTCATTTCCCTCGCATAGGGTCGGTCCTTCCTGCTCTGGAAATCTTCATCATGCCCTTGTCGTCTACTTCGCTGGTGAGGACCTGATGAGGGTGGAAGGAATTGGGGGAAGTTGGGGTATGCTCCGAGGTTTCTATTTCTAATTTGTTTTTTTCCACGACCATGACCCGAGGTCTAATGGGGAGAAATCTATCTCTATGCATCTGATTCCAAGCATTAATTAGAGCTTCCTGTAAGTTATTGGCGTGTGCTTGGAGGCTCATGACGTCCTCGATGGCTTGCCCTTGTATTAAGTATAACCATTCCGTGGGCAGGGTAAGTATTAACCGGCGAGTCTCCTCTTCCTTTTCTTGGTAGAATCTGTATAGAAATCTGTAGAGCTTAACTCTTCTTTGAATATATTGCACAGGGGTTTCACGGTTGTGGTGGGGCTGGCGAAACCTCATTTCTTCCCATTCTAAGGACAAGGATTCACACCATCGTGTACCCAATAACCCTTCGACTATGCTCCAAAGGAAGGACCTGTGTGATTGACTGAATTCAGTGCGGTGCTCATGATCCAAAGTAGTTCACCAGACTTTCACATTTCCTTTGAGTCGTCTGGGAAGAGCAATGCCTAGGATCGTTGTCATGGATTCTGAGATTTCCGACAAACTCATAATGTCCATTATATAGTCCAGTGCCTTAGATTGCGAGCCGTCATATTCTGGGAGATCTGACCATTTGATTTTGAGATCATTGGTGTTCAAGGTCAGCTTCCCAGTGTCGGTCTCGGGAGCAGCGCTCCTAGTGTTCTTATTAGCACCTGTTGGGCCTCCTGGGTTTCTTGGGTTTCGCCTTCTCTCGTCCCAGTCTCTTCTGTGGTCTGAATCGCTGGATCCATCAGAAGAATCTCCAGGCAGTCCTCCTGGGGGAAAGAAGGGGGCCCGCGAAATTGGTAAAGGTGGGAGAGTGTTGTTCAGGTAAGAAGTTCCCCTCCTGGGTATTTGTCCAGTGATTCCTTCAATGAAGGTGGTAGCAAAGGAAGAATGGTTTCGATTTGCGACGGATCTAATAGGGACATTGGAGTGACTAACCGTCGTAAATGGGGAAGCTACTTCAGACCCGAAAGCAACTCGACGGCGGGGGGTATCCGGCTCTTCTTTCCTTTGTGGTCTGTCTGAAGTTCCTGGTCTGCAGTCGTCCTGAGGTGACACACCGAGAGTCTTGCTTCCACTGGTCAGAAGGATGGGTGCAATAGATTTCTCATGAAGTCTTCCCAAGATCTCCTCCCTCATATCCTGGGGAAAACTCTCGAGGATAGATTTACAGTTGAGAGAGTGCAGAAAGCTAGTGCTGGGGGATCCTTGGAGATCTCAAATGAAGGTTTCGGACATGTGAGCCAGGGAAGCGGGTACTTGGGTACTATCGTCATACTAGTGGAGAACTTCCATGAACAACTTGTCTCGTTTCTCACGACAGTGAATGAGCCTATGTTGCAGGCTGTGGTAGGCGAATGGGAGGTTCGGAGAGGCTTCATATAGGGATCTTTCCAGTGTACACATATAAAGATACTGGTAATCCACCTTAGGTACCATTCCACCCTGATCTAGGATCACATGTAAGATCTGTAACGTGTCATTGTGCATGGCCACTAGGTCAAGAATCCGTTCGAATAATGCTAGCCTTATACATCCCCTTCCGGCGATGTCAATGGTGACTAGTTCCTCAGACCACTCGGGGAGTTGCTCCGCCAGCTGATCTAGAGTACCAGTTTGGGAAAAGAAAGAATTGGCGATCACAATGCTATTCAACCTGCCTAACCAGACGGATACCTCTTTAGGCATGTTGGGGTATCTGTCTAAGTAGTCCACAGCTACTGCGTCAACCTCCTTCTCTTCAATTTGTTCCGAGTAGTATTTATCCCACTTGTCATTTGCTGGCTCAGCAAAATATACCTGACCCCTAAAGGGATTCTGCAGCATTACTTGAGGTGGTGGAAATTTTAGACCGGTGTCATTTCTGTTTGCTCGAGTGGTAAGGAGTCCAAGAGTTTCCGACGACTTAAAATAAGAGTTATCCTTGCTCATTCCAGCAGAATTACTTGCGGGAGGCCCGCGTTCACCTTGTGAAGGCTCCAAAACGGTATCGGCTTCTTGAGTCATTAGAGATGACTTTCGTGTCGTGACATTACTGGGTAGCCCTAAGCCAGGATATTCCTTTATAGTCCGAGGGGCACCTACAGGTGTAGGGATTTGGGTGGTTCCGCTGCTGGTTAAGGTCATAATACTACTAGCTGATTGTTCGTGTGGATCGCAGTGAATGAGGGTCTGGCCCGGATCACCACTGTAAAGGGTCGAGTAGTTTACCACTCAATGTACAATTGTTATCGACTAACGATAGTACAAAATACAATCAACTAGTAGTTAAGATGTAGATTACGATCGACCTTTAAGGTACGATCGGTAGATAATTACAAGACGGATCGACCTTACGGTACGATTCGATTGTGTAGCTAGCTGGGTCGATGACTGAGTAGATAAGAGAAGGTATATATAGTGCGAAAGAGATAGAATATCCTAAGAAAATGAGATACGATGGATATTCTTACTGCACTAGGCAAGAGCTTGAAGTCGAGTTGAATAATAGTAACTGACTTCAACTGTTTCAGTGCAAAGTGTAGTTACTGTAATTCTATGAAGAGAAATAGAGTAGAGGTTTGTTTTAGACAAGACCCCGAACCAGTACTTGCGTGTGCAGGTGATGGTTGTCGGGATTGAAAGGTGTCTGAGTTTTTGTCATGTGACTACTACTGTGACATACACATACTTCTTGTGGGCGAGAGTGCCCACAAGCATACATGGACTCTCGAACTAATAAAAGTGTATTTATGAGTGATAAAGAGAGAAATAAAAATATAAAATGAAAAGGAAATAATAGCATTATAAAGCGGCTTAAGGTCTAAGGCTTAAAGCCTTTAGTCGCGCCTCCTATGTGACCTATCCTTCACAGGCACCCATGGCTTCCCCGGAACCCATGGCACCTCTGTCTATTTCTCTGATTAATGCTGCAGCTTTTATTAGGGCTACAAAAATGGACAGGTCCCAGGTGTTCACTATCAATTTAAAAATTGATGAAGCAACTGGCCATTTTTCAACCCCAGTATCTGAATCTGAGCAAACTTCCAATCTAGAAGGCATCCTGGAGAAATATCATGACTTCATGGATGTTTTTAGTAAGTGGAAAGCTGACTGGCTTCTGCCCCACAGAGAGTATGACTTAAAAATCAACCCCGAAGAAGGTGCCCAGCCACTCCTAGGACATATTTACCAGCTCTCATCCACGGAACTTTCTGCAATCTGCGATTTCCTGGATGAACATTTGTCCATAGGCTTTATCAGACCCTCTAAGTCTCCTTTTGGAGTACCTGTTTTGTTTGTCAAGAAAAAGGATGGATCCCTTAGACTATGTGTTGATTTCAGAGGACTCAATGCTGTCACAAAAAAGGATAAGTATCCACTTCCACTTATATCTGACCTCCTCGATGCTCCACGGAATGCCCAGATTTACACCAAAATAGACCTTAAACATGCCTATCATCTGGTCCAAATCTCTGTGGGTGATGAATGGAAAACCACTTTTAGAACCCATTATGGGGCCTTTGAGTGGTTGGTGATGCCCTTTGGACTCACCAATGCTCTGTCTGTTTTTCAGCATTTTATCAACAACATTTTCTCCAACATGATCAATGTATGCATCATTGTTTACTTGGACAACATTCTTATCTAGGAGGATATCTGAAAACTATTAAGTATACCAAATTCTAATATACTCTAAAGGTCATTTAAACATCTGGGATGTGATTCAAACATAATTTGGTTTGTAAAACTTTCAAAAAGTTTTAAACTCTCTCATACATTACAAACTAAAGAATCTTTCCGGACATGAGTAGACAATGAAAAAAATTAGTAGTTTGAAACACTAATACCTTTAAAAAATAGATACCTTTAGATAGTCCATTCCATGCATATGTGTTACGACTGGACAATCCCGCCGGACTCTGGGCACTAACCCGTACGCCCCCACACGCTACAAGCACCAATCATCTGTTTATAGGATTTCCCGCCCGGACTCCGTTATGTCAAGACTCGTTACGTTCGACCTCATTACGACACATATCAGTCACCGGACTTCCCCCAGACTCCGTCTCTGTCTATGTCCATCTTCGTCCCATGCATCAGTCACCGGTCCCCACTTAGAATCCCATCACCGCTCTAATCGAGCCCCGTTCCCGTTTTAGTCAAATGACCTGTCACGATTTAGGACTCCGCTCCCGCTCCATTTCCCGCTATGGGTTATGCTTTGTCACGATTCGGACTCCGCTCCGTTCCGTCCCGTTCCTAACACCAATTTGGTGTTTACTATTCCCGTTTCATGTTTTGTTAGTTTCGTTTCATTATTACTGGATTTGGTATGTCATGCATTCCACGGTCTATATAAACTGGCAGATGTTGTACATACAATCCAGTCAGAAAATTAGCTTAGATTCCCCCCAGTAATCTAATAATATTTTCTGCTCTAAAAACCTTACTTGATTCACATTGCTCGCACTAGTCAGAGCCCACGGGCTCCAGCGCATCTATCTCTCTCAACCAACTCGACTCATGACCCACGACCTCTGACTTATGACCCATGACCCGACTTACGACCTACGACCCACAAACCCCACCTGGACTCCCCGGGATCCCCGTCCGTCCGTTTGAAATTGGACAACACGATCTAGCGAGGGTGCAGCCTATAAGCTGAAGCCAAGTCCTACCGGATATCCCGCGGGTTTCTCTGGAGACCCGGCCTGTGTGTGTATCCTAACAATATGTATGTATATCATTGGCACCTCTAAATACATATGTATTACTTCGGAATAGATCTGTCAATCTGAACAGATTTCTACTTGATTCAACACATCTAGAATATATAGGTAATTTCACTTAATAAAGAAGGTCATAGGATGAAAAATTTCCAATGACATCTCATATATTTTACTAGGAAATAACTACAGTTTAGTTTTTAAAAAACAAATTAACAACAAAAGTATTAGCAAGTATTTATATAAATTGGAAAACTATATACAATAGGTTCTATTAATTGACTCTGAATTATTTAAGATGTAATATGAAGAATTGTTTCTTATGATTGGTGGTTAACAATATAATACTCTCAGAGGATATGTCACTATTTAAAGATGGATTTTTGTAGCAATTTTGCTTTTATTAGTAAACATTTGATATTATAATGATTATGGACAACCTCCCTACTCCAAGAATCCCACAGAACATGACAAACAGGTCTGTGAAGTGCTCCGGAGACTCAGACAACATGGTTTCATGAATGGTAAAAATGTACTTTTGACACAGACTCTGTGGAATACCTGGGCTTCATAATGGGACCCGACGGACTCCACATGGATGAAACTAAAGTAAAAGTCATTAAAGATTGGCCAGAACCCTGAAAAGTCAAAGACATACAATCTTTCCTCGGCTTTGCCAATTTTTACCAATGGTTTATCTATGGATATTCTGACATCACTGTTCCCCTTACCCATCTTATGTGTAAGGATACTCTGTGGAATTTTAATGATAAGTATTGAAAAGCTTTCAATCTTTTAAAAAATTCTTTTTCTTCAGCTCCTATCCTGTCGCATTGGAAACCAGACTTCCCACTCATTGTTGAAATGGATGCCTCAGACTGTGCACTTGGAGCCATTCTGTCTATCCAGGACTCCAACAGAGAAGTCCACCCCATGGCTTGTCTGTCCCGGACTTTCACTGGACCAGAGCTCAATTATGATGTTCATGATAAGGAACTCCTGGCAATTTTTTCAGTTTTCAAAACATGGTGACACCATTTGGAAGGCTCAGGAACTCCAATTGACATTGTAACAGATCACAAAAACCTGAAATACTTTTCTACTACAAAACTTTTGACCCACCAGCAGGCCCACTGGTCTGAATACCTATCCACTTTCAATATGATTATCCACTTTCAACCTGGCCATCTCAGCAGCAAACCCAATGCTTTACCTAGACGATGGGACGTCAACTATGCCATGGTAAACCCACACAACTTGAAACCCATTTTCATGAATCAGCAACTTACTGCATCAGTCCACGCAACTTTCCTCATCCATCCCATTGTCCATGGAATTATCATTATGGATATTGAGAAGTTACATCAAGATATTCTATCAGCAATTCCACTAGACCCAATAACTAAATCACATCTTGACAATCCCGTGGACCCTGGTCAACCCCAGTGGTCTCTCGACCAGCATGGTTTCATTAGACTTGATGATCGCATCTATGTACCAGACTCCAATGGCCTCTGCCTCAGGATCCTTCAGTACAAACATGATCATCCACTCTCCAGACATTTTGGGTTCAACAAGACTCTATCATTAATAAGAAGAGAATATACTTGGCCCAGACTCCGTGGATTCGTTAAGCACTATTGTAATCTTGCACTACTTATCCATGCTCTAAATCTCAGTGACACAAGCCATATGGCCTTTTGAAACAACTCCTGGTACTGGAACACCTGTGGAATTCTATCTCTATCAATTTCATTGAACACCTACTGGACTCTGAAGGCTTTTCTGCCATTCTAGTCATTGTTGACAGATTCTCAAAACAAGGTATATTCATTCCTACATATGATACCATTACATCCGTGCAGTTAGTGGAACTTTTTATTATCCACATATTTTCCAAGCATGGAGTTCCATCCCATGTAACTTCCAATTGAGGATCAGAGTTCATATCTCACTTCTTTAGATCCCTCAGGAAATCCTTGGACATGAAATTACATTTCACATCCAGACATCACCCAGAAGGTGACAGACAAACCGAATACGTCAATCAGACATTGGAACAATATCTCTGTGTATATTGCAACTATCAACAGGACAATTGGAAATCCTTATTACCACTTGCAGAATTTGCTTACAACAATGCACCCTCGGCCACTACTGGTGTTTCCCCAGTCTTTGCAAATAAAGGATATAATCCAAATATTACAGTACATCCAGAATGAACTCTCACCTCTGCCTGTCCTCAAGAGTTCACCACAGACCTCCACGAGCTCCACAAGGAACTCCAGACTGCAATAAAGTCCACCCAAGAGCAATACCAACATTCAGTGGACAAACACTGGATTCTGCCACCCAACTTCAAGATTGGCGATCGTGTTTTTGTCAAAGCTCAATTCTTTTGGACTACCCATCATCAAAAAAGCTTGCTGAAAAATATTTAGGTCCATTTGAAATAATACCACAAGTAGGTTCAGTCTCTTGGACCCTACAGCTTCCAGATAGCATGCGCACAGTACACCCGGTATTTCATGTTTCTATGTTAGAACCTTGTACTGCTAACACTATCCTGGATCACGTGCAATCTCCACCTCCTCCAGTCATTATTGACAGAGAACCCAAGTTTGAAATCTCACAAATTTTAGATTCAAAAATTGACAAGCATCGACACACTTGTAAACTGCTTTACTTGGTCAAGTGGGTGGGTTACGAGGGCACCAATGAAGAGACTTCATGGATTTTGGCCACAGAACTCAGTAATGCCATGGAAATCGTTACTGACTTTCATACAGCTTACCTGCTCAAACCTGGACCACTATCTTCTCTTTGACCACACTCCACAGACCCTGTGTTACATTTGGACTCATTCTCATTATTCCCTGTCGCCCTATGTCTCTCTTTGCTTTTACAGGTTCTGACATGTTTTCAAGTCCTTAAGCAGATTTTCCGTGGACTTTGATTTTAATGGTTTTTCTTTTATTTTCAACAAAAAAAAATTATTAAACTTTTATTATTTTATTCATCTACATTTATGGGGCTGTGTTTTTTCTCCGCCTCAGCCATCTCCTCAGGGAGCTCCACTATCTCTGTGGGAACCCTGTCCTCATCTGACCTGGCATCCTTGGAACTCCTGATTTGCAGCTCTTCATACACATAGCCACCATACTCCACCAGGAACTTCCAAAATTCCTCACAGAGCCCGCAAAATTCCCTAGCCACCACTACCTGCACCTTGCTGCTCTTCCTAAGCAACTTGTTCTGGGCCTCTATGCCCTCAGTGATCCACCCCAAAACCTCATCTAAACCCAAAAACCCATCCAACCTGCTTGTTTCCCATGCCACAGACCTCATGGGCTGCTTGTGCACAAGCGAGCACCTCACTTTGAGGTGCGTGCACTGAAAGCACCCCAGTCCCCACCCAGACTTCTGATTGCAATCTGTGTTCCAGTCATTACAATCGGAACACCGCGGGTCATTCCTAGTTTGTAGGTGGACTGGTGCCACTTTCCTTGCCTTCTGTTGATGTGGTTAGTTTCCTGGAACATCTGTGGACCCAAGACTTACCTTTTGGGAGCTCTCCAGCTCCCCCTTGGACTCTGACTCGACCTCTGTCACCTTGCACTGAAAATACTAAGTCAGCTATGTAAGTCGACATATTGTAACTACAGGACTTACCTTTCCCATGGCAACTGCAGCCCTATCTGCAGCTGCCCGGGCTTTCTCCGTGGTGACCCATGCAGCCTCCTCCTCATCCTTCTTCCTCTGCTCCTCAGCCACTTTCTCCATGGTCAGTGCCACCTGTTACTCCCTATCCAGCTGTTCCTCAGCCTCCTTGGCCCCTCTCTCTGCCTCCTCTCATTGTCGACACTGTTCCTCCCACTGTGCCAAGATTTGGGCAGCAGTGAGAGGCGCCTGATATTGATTGCCTGTGGAGGGCCCGGTGGTCAGCATTGGTTTGCATGGTGTTGGTTTGGGACCCATGTCAATGATGGGGGTAATAATGAAGAAGAAAAATTCATTTTTTCAATTTTTTATATAGGCTCGTCACGTCTGAACCTTACCTTCCAGATCATGTGACTCTTTGACACATATGTGTAACCGACATGACTTTTGACACATGTGCGTAGCTGACAAAACCTTATCAAGGTCTAGAGCCTCTTTGGGACTTTGGCATAAAGGGAGGGTACTGTTATGATGGGAATTCCCCCCAGACTCCGGACACTAATCTATATGCACCCACACCCTATATGCACCAATTGTCAGTTTACAAGAATTCCCACTGGATTCCATACGTCAGACTTGTCCATGCTCGACTTTCGTTACTTCATGTATCAGAATACCCGCTGGACTCCATCCCTGTCTATGTCTGACTCTGTCCCATGCATCAGTCACTGGACCCCACTTGGAAAACCCATCATCCCTCTAACTGAGCACCATTCCTGTTATAGTCAAATAACCTGTCATGATTCAGACTCCACTCCCACTCTGTTCCCATTATGGTTTTATGACCTGTCACAATTTGGACTCTGCTCTGTTCCATCCCATTCCTAACACGAAATTTGGTGTTTACTTATCTCGTTTTATGTTTGTTAGTTTCATTTTCATTATTACTGGATTTGGTATGTTATTCATTCCACAGTCTATATAGTCTGGCAGATGGTGTACATACAATCCAGTCAGAAAATCAGCTTAGATTCTCCCCAGTAATCTTAGTACATTTTCCGCTCTAAATTCCTCTTTGAATTACACTGCTCTCACTAGTCAGAGCCCACGGGCTCCGACACATCTATCATTCGACCTCTGACTTATCTATCTCAACTCCCGACCTCTCAACCCATGACCTCTCAACCCACGACCTCTCAACCCATGAACTCCACCCAGACTCCCTGGGATTCCCATCTGCCCATTTGAAATTGGACAAGATGATCTCGTGAGGGTGCAGCCTATAAGCTGAAGCCAAGTCCTACTGGATTTCCTGCAGGTTTCTCTGGAAACCCTCCATGTATGCACCTTTAACAGAGATATCCAAAGTATATTAGGGAGCTAATACATAGGTACAGGATGAAAAACTACTCACCTAGCAGAGGGATATCCAAAGAGAAAAGGATAAAGGGGGGGGGGCCTCTGCTAGGTGCTTCAAGATATGGGGTCTCTAAAAATAGAATGACAGCTTACCCCATATATCCACTAACTATTTACTTTACCTTAGATTATTCCTAGATGGTGGAATAGCTATTGGAAAAATATGAGAAAATGGCAAGAAATACTACTAATTAATCTACTAGGAGTAGTCAGTCAGGGAAACTCCTGAAGGAGCAGACAACTTGAAAATGAAAAATATAAGAAATAGAATGACCCCTTATAGATAGCAGCAATTTCAAAGCATCAGATTCAACAATGAGGAAAACATTGGGTTTCCAATGGGAAAGGAGGCAGAGCTAAACACATCTTTCAAGGTCTGACAACCTGTATGACATTTATCATCAAAATCCAAGGGGAATCCTTGCAAGATGTGTAATGGGAACAGTAATATCTGAATAATTTTAGATAAATTGCCAGTATAAATTGGCAAACACTAGGAAAGATTGAATATCCTTGACCTTGTGAGGTTTTGGCCAAACCCAGATAACTTGAACTTTAGGTTCATCCATGTGAAGACCAGTGGGTCCAACAATGAAACCTCAATAGTATCCATGTCAAAATAACATTTTTCACCATTCATGAAATGACTGTGCTTTTGAGAACTTCATGGACTTGTTCATCATGCATAATGGGTTCAGAGAGCAGTCATCCACTCATCACCTTCAACAATCTGGACTAAGTGATAGGCATATTTGAGGTCTATCTTTGAAATTATAGTACAAGCCAGCTCTGTATCATGGACCTTGCAGCTTCCAGATAGCATGCACATGGTACACCTGGTATTTCATGTCACTATGTTAGAACCATGTACTGCTAACACTGTCCAGGACCACATGCAACCTCCATCCCCTCCAGTTGTCATAGATGGAGAACCTGAGTTTGAAATCTCACAAATTTTAGACTCAAAAATAGATAATCATCAATGCACTTGTAAACTGCTTTACTTGGTCAAGTGGGTAGGTTATGAGGGCACAGATGAAGAGACATCTTGGATTTTGGCCATGGAACTCAGGAATGCCACAGAGATCATTACTGATTTTCACACAGCTTACCCAGTCAAACCAGGGCCATTATCATCTCTCTGACCACATTATCTGCAGACCCTGTACATATCTTGGACTCATCTCATTCTTCTTTGTCACCCTATGTCTCTCTTGCTTTTACAGATTTTGACTTGTTTTGATTTTGACTTAAGGTGGATATTCTGTGGGTCTTTCTAAGTTTTTCACACATAAAAAGAAAAACAATTATTATTAGTCATTTAGTATTATAATGGGCCCTGGCTGTCCTGCCTCCACAAACTCCTTATGCAAGTCTTCGACCTCCTCAGGCCCCACAGATATGTCCATCTCCTTGGATCCCTCAGAATCCCCAGCCTCAGACTCCTCATAGTCCTTGTAGTCTTTCAGAAATTCCCAGAATAATCTGAGGAAGTCCAGAGTGCAACCTACCAAAGTCCTCCACACATTGTTGCCATCATGCAACAAAACATTTTGGGCCTCAATGCCCACTGCAATCCACCCCAAAACCTCCTCCAAGGCCCCAGCCTTTCCATGTGACCACCTACTTCCTGGCAACTGGAACCCAAGGCATCCTGCACCAGTGTGCACTTGGCTTTCAAGTGTGCACATGGCCAACAGCCTGGGCCTCAACTGGTCTTCTGGAAACAATCCACATTCCAGTCATTACAACCAGAACACTGCAGCTCATTCTTGGTCTCCAGCCAGGCTGGAGCATTTTCCTGGGCCTTCTGCCATCCATAAGTCAGTTGTACATATATCCATTGAGGACTGCACACTTACCTTCTGGGGACTACCCTGTTCCCCTTCAGACTCTGTCTTGACATCCACAGCTTTGTGCTATCAGTACTATTAGTAAGGACTTGGACCATAAAAATACTTGACTCATCTTTACCACAGCCACCATGGATGCCTTGGTGCACTCCACAGTGACCCAGGCTGCCTCCTTCTCTGCCTCTGCCTTCTTGGCAGCCACCTCTTCCCCTTCCTTTTTCCTCTGCTCCTTCACCTCTTTTTCCACAGCCAATGCAACCTGGTACTCCCTCTCCAGTACTGCCTCCTCCTCCTTGGCCTTTCTCTCCTCTTCTTCCCATTGTTGCTGCTGTTCCTCACACTGCACAAGTATCTGTGCAGCTGTGAGTGGAGCCCAGTATGTGGACCCTGTGGGAGTCCCAGCATTGGTGGTAGTTTTCCACACTGTGGGTTTTGGTCCCATTTCCTAGATGTTGATGGAGGTATGAAAAAAGAAGAAATTTTATTATTTTCAATTTTTATATAGGCTCCCTGCATTTGAACCTTACCTTCCAGATCACCTGATGTCTTGACACATACATGTAACTGACAAACTCTAATGAGTTCTAGGGCCTCTATGGGATTTTGGCCTTAAAGGGAGGTACTGTTAGGACCAGGAAACCAGCTGGGACCTGGAATGCACCCTATAAGTATTTGACTCTCTATATCATGCAAACTCACCACCAGACTCCACCCAGACATCCCAGACCACTTGTTCCCAATCCATCTTTACCCATTTGACATCTGTTTCCCTGTCCTGAATCCATTTGACACCTGGTTTATTGTTTTATTGTACTCTTGATATGTCTTTTTGTATGTCTAAGTTAGTAGTAAAATAATCTACTAGTGCCATGAATGTACAAGCTCAAATTTCAATAATATTCAATTGAACATTCCTTTGACTTTCCTTTGACTTTCCAACTCAATTTCCAACTTGACTTCTGACTTGACTTCTGACTCAACTATTCTTCAACTATCTCAAATATCTTTGACTTGTCTCAGTTTGACATCATTGATGATTTCACTTTGATATCATATTATCATCATAGGTAAATGATATATAGTATAAAAGGGCAATGATAGGAATGAATAAAGTCAGTCAGAAAACCTGTATCTTAATCTGTATTATTACTATTATATTATTAATTCAACTTCTATCTGAGATATCTTCAATATAATTATTTGTGAGCCTCTATGTCCTATCTTTGCCTCACACTTTATCAACAGGATGAGTTAATACTTTGTCAAATGAGGCATCTGTATTTGATATTGTTGAATATTCTTTGATTGTTTATTCAAATTATTGAGTAAAATTTGATTCATGTCAACTGTAGTCTATATAATCCAGTAGTTATTTGTACATACAATCTGATCAGAAAATCAACTTAGTTTCTACTTGTCTCTTGCACCTTGCATATTCTTGGAACCCACAGGTTTCCCATCTGCCCCTGTTTGAAATTGGACAACATGATCTGCAAAGGCGCAGCACATAAGCTGAAGCCATATCCTTCCTGGAACTTCCACAGGTTTCCCCAGAGACCCACCTGTGAGCCCTGTGCTTAACAACAGGGATGATCAAGTGAAGGTTGGGTCATGGATTAAAGATGTATATAGAACAAACATGAGAAGTTTGGGTGGAGTCTGGGTTGGGAAATGACCAAGAAACACTCAGAGATGCTACATATCTGGAAAGGGCAGAGTCCAATGGGTTCCAGGTCATAACAGGAAGTGTCTAGTCAAGGGCAGAATACCAGAACGGGATTTGAGTTGAAGGGTACTTGAGGGTCAGGTTCCAGTAGATTCCAGATCTTGATACTAGTCCAGAAGATGGTTTGGAACCAGATAAGATGGTTTGGAACCAGATATGATGTCTGGTAAATACTCCATGGAGTCTCTGGGAATGGATCTTCACATTGGGGGGTACCAATAGTGGGATGCCAGAGGGTGGGGAGGGTAAAACAATGTTGCAGGGGGCCAAATTACTGGGATCCTAACAGGTAACCTTTATTCACAAAGAAAGGGGAAATGCCTGTGGCAGCATTTGGGGCATTATTGTAGGCAAATTCAGCTAGAGGCAGGAGGTCTAACCAATTGTCCTGTTGATAATTGCAATAGATACATAAGCATTGTTCCAATGTTTGATTGACTCAGATGGTGTCCCAAAGTGAGGTGTAGTTTCATGTCCAGGGCAGTTCCGAGTGAATAATGAATAATTTTGCAAGCTCTTGAGAGGGTCTGGCAAGAGGCCAGAAGGTCTGGGAAAGGGATGGCAAGACTTGAAAGGCAAGGGGTTGGACTGTGGACTCAGGGACTTCAATAAGATGAGGAACCATGGTTTAGAAGAAATGACAGTCTTTTGGGGGGAATTAGGGCTCATGTTAAGTTCCGATGGATCTCAAGCTGCAGATTTTCCAGTAAGATTCCAAACACTTTCCAGGAATGTCCTGTGGAGTCCCCAGGTAATAGTCTGGGGAGTTTCCAGGGATTAGTACAAGGAGTATCAGAATAATTACCAGAGTACTGGGATGGACTTGGCTTCAGCTTATGTGCTGCACCCTCATACACTCATTCAGGTGTCCATATTTCAAGCTGACAGAACACCTACAAGGAAGGTGTAGATTCCAGAGTTCCCATGGGAGTTCTGGGAATCAAGTGTGCAGACAGACAAGAGGAGTAGAGACTGGATCAGGATGTATTCGGGATGTAACTAGTTTGAGATTCAAACTGGATTGTAAGTACATGAGTATGGGAGACTATATAGACTTTGAAAACTAATCTATTACAAATCCAGCAGAAAAAGGATAAATTAATAAACATAAATCGAGGCAGGCAAAAAGCATACTGGGAGTTAGGGATGGAACAGAACAGAAGTGGAGGATGAATCATAACAGGTCATTTGACCATAATGGGAGCAGGGTTCTATGCTCTGTTAGAGGGGTTCCAGGAGTCTGGTCAGAGTCCAGTGATGGGCACAGAGAGTTGGGTATAAACAGGTTGACATGTAGGTCCAGCAGAGTCCAACAACTGGTACATGAGACACAGTGTCAGATATACATAGACAGGTTGATGTGTGGGTCTGGCAGAGTCTGATGACTGGTGCATATAGGGTGATGTGTGGGTCCTGGCGGGTACGCTGGTTGTAACTGTACCTTTGGTACAATATAGAGATTTGGGTGCATATAGGGTGGGGTCCAGGTCCTGGCAGGTTTTCCAGTCCTAACAGCTCACAACAGTGCTCCCAGGGGTCTGTGACAGAGGGTTCCCTTACAGGAGCTCTGGTAACAAAGAGCTGTTTCAGTAAACCATAGGGTTTGTGTCTTTGGGCTTTGGATCACATACAAGTAGTGCAAGACTTGGAATAGATTTTTACAAGTGTGTGGAGGGCTGTTAGGATCCCAGTCATTCAGCCTCCACAACCTTGTCTTACTCTCCCCACCCTCCAGCATCCTGCTATTGGTACCCCTGACTACAGTATCACCACCTGTGGTTCCCCAACACTTGGTTCACTATGGTTTTCCCTTTTTGTCATTCCATCCTGTCTCCATTGCAATGCTCTCCCATCACCCATCCTACATGTAAATGTTATTTTCCACCTCGTAGCCCTCTAGAATACCTTTGTTACATCATATTTAGTTTTAGTCTGATCCCTACCCCTTCCCATGCTTCCTTAACCTGTCACTACTTCTCACTTCCTTGATTGGATCTCCACTCATCCATTACACCTTTGTATAAAGTCCCTACCATGTATACTACTACTCCTCAGTTCTATTATCAACTTAGATTACCCCATTTAGTTTTCAGCCACCTTACTCCCTCCCTAATATCTGTGAAGGTGTCACCGGCAAGCCACAACCCTTTACCCCACAACTCTTAGCATTTTGGCCCTCCAGTCAAATGAACTAAGCGTTGTCTTTAGTTCTTATCATACTATCTGCTCTGTCTGAAATACCAGAGCACCCTAACAGTTTGTATAAGGGTGCAACACATAATTTGAAGCCAAGATCCACTCATTTTGTAGAATTGGACCTCCCAACTAGTACAATCTCTATTGTTGGCCCTCCAACATAAAGCCTCCTTTACCCCTCTGCTTATGTATATCTTAACAAGGGCTGGCCAAGTGCATTCTCACCAAATAATGCTAAGGCCTTTGTTAGATCCATAGTGGCCAGAGCTAGAATGGTCATTAACAAACAGCCCATGCTTTTGGAGGTGCTGAAACACTTTATGAATATGTTTGTCATGTTGTGCTGGGTCTTCCAAATAAATGAGGATGTCATTGACATATATGATAACAACAAACATTGAGGAGGTTGCCAAGAATGTCATTCATAAAAAATGTTGGAAGGCTGCTGGTGCATTAGTGAGTCCAAAGGGCATGACCAACCATTCAAAAGAAACATAATGTGTCCATAATGCTGTCTTCCATTTGTCTCCTTCAACAATCTGTACCAAATGATAAGCATGGTGCAAATCAATTTTGGTATAAATCCAGGCTCTCTGAGGAGCATCAAGGAGGTTTGTAATGAGTGGAAGCAGGTACCTATCCTTCTTTGTAACTCTATTGAGTCCTCTAAAATGTACATAAGGTGTAATGAGCCATCCTTCTTTCTAATGGATGGAATTGGTGCACCATAAGAAGATGTGGAGGCTGTATGAAGACTATAAGAAGGTGTTCATGTAAGGGCCACCTCAAACAGGGCCTGTGGACTCACACAAGGCTAGCAGAGGGGTATCCAAAGAGAAAGAATAAAGGGGGGGCCTCTGCTAGGTGCTTTGAGATATGGGGCCTCTAAAAATAGAATGACAGCTTACCCCATATACAGTGACTCTCAAAACCTTTTCAATGTTTGACATTTGCATATTGGCAGGCTACTACCAGGGGAGATAAAATAGTAAAAAATCTCAAACAAATACAGTATATAGCTAAACATGTGTAGAATCAGTGTTTAAAATATTATTATGTAATATCCATTTTTGGGTATGCTAAAAATAGTTTATTCAGGCCTGCTCATTGAAAAGGTTTTGATGCTGATGATTATGATGCAATATATCTATATTAACTAACCAAATCACATGAGTTTGTTGATTGTATTCAACATGGTCATGTGACTTGTTGATTTATAGTCAATTCTGACATTCCTAGCTCTTTTCATTACCAGCAATCCATCATGCACTCCATCACACCTGATCAGTAACAATACATTATCTCCCAGCTTGAAGATGGCCATTCCACTCCATACATTGCCTCGATAACTGGTATTAGCATTAGTACTATCTCCAGACTTCACTCTAAATACCTTCCTACCCTCCCAAAATCAACTGGAGGTCATCCCAAGAAGCTCTCTCCCACCAACATCCTTCATGCAGTCCACTTGATCACCTCTGGAAAGGCTGAAACTGCAGTTGACATAGCCAAAACACTTCAGACCATCACCAACAACTCTATCTCAGCTCATACAGTTCGGAGGAGCTTGAAGAGTGTAGGGATGAAAGCAGTTGTGAAGAAGAAGAAGCCACTTTTGTCCAAGAGATACATGAAGGAGAGGCTTGACTTTGCTTTGGCCCACCAGTATTGGACTTTAGATGACTGGAGGAGGGTTATATGGTCTGATGAGACTAAAATAAATCACCTTGGATCAGATGGGAGGAAGTGGGCATGGAAAAAGACTGGGGAAGGCCTGAATGAGAGGCTAGTTCAAGGAACAATGAAGTTTGGTGGAGGGTCTATCATGGTTTGGGGGTGCTTCATGTGAGAGGGTGTGGGATATGCCACCAGGATTGAGGGTAGAATGGATGGGGAACTTTACAGGAGCATCTTGGATGAAGACCTCCAAAACAGCATCAAGTATTACCAGTTGGACCCTGCTAAAATCATCTTTCAGCAGGATAATGATCCAAAACATACCTGCAAAAAGGCAAAGGAATGGTTTGAATATAATGGAATGACTGTCCTACCATGGCCTGCCCAATCTCCAGACCTCAATCCAATTGAGCATCTATGGGATTACTTGAAGAGAAAGCTGGGACAGTATGCCACTGCACCAAGTGGGATTCTGGAGTTGTGGGAGAGGATAGAGAAGGAGTGGGAAGATATACCAGCTTCTGAGTGTCAAAAGTTAATTGAAAGCATGCCAAGAAGGATTGAGACCGTCATAAAGGCCAAGGGAGGGTATACCAAGTATTGAAATATAGTATATATTGCATCATAATCATCAGCATCAAAACCTTTTCAATGAGTAAGCCTGAATAAACTATTTTTAGCATACCCAAAAATGGATATTACATAATAATATTCTAGACACTGATTCTACATATGTTTAGCTATTGTTACGACCGTGTCGCAACCCTATCGGTCCCGAGGTTATCGCCACTTGTCAACGTTTCAAGTCATCCTCTCAGAAACCATCGGCCCCGAAGCTGACAAATGTTTTCGCAAAGATCAAACTCCGTTTACGCCCACTTCAAAATAACTCGTATTGTCTGGTCAAACTTTGATACGTCCCCTTTATTATGTTGATCCGTCCAATCTTATGTTTCGCATATGTCTATCTATATTTGTAGTCCTTGAACTATTTCCTTTTATCGTAATCCCGCTCTCAGTTATCATCGGCCTCCGAACTAATCATAAACTTCCCATTCCTAGTCAAGCTTATTGTTAATACTGTGTTCCGCCCTTCTCCCCATTAGTATTTTCCAGACGCCTGTTACTTGTATATGAACCCGCTGTAGTTGTAGTCACTAGGCAATCAGAATATCGACTGAGAATACCCTCATACACCTGTATCAGTCTCATACTAAGAATCCCCCCATCCACCTTCGCATGTGCTCGCCCACTCCCGGCCCCGACCCCTTGGCCCGACGCTCGACTTGTCCTTCGATTCCGATCGGTATCACGCTGAAAGGTACTCATTAGGATTAGTCTTCACCCGCCCGAAATTTAAGGACATCCTACGGATATTTGCGAGGGCGCAGCACATAAGCTGAAGCCAAGTCCTTCCGATCGGTCCCTGTCGGCCACCGACATTAGTCAGTTTTCAGTTCTTAACAGTATATTCTGATTTCACACTCGCATTTTCCGTTAATCATGCCTCCGAGAAGAAATGCCAAGCCTAGCGGCGAAGCAGAATCTTCCACTCTCAAGTCTCCTTTTCTGTATACAGCCTGAGCTACTCAGAGAACTCCGCTACCAGAAACCTCCGAAGAATCTCGCTTTGTGGAGATTACCGGCGATGCTGAAGAAGTAACTGAAGCAACCGATCCCAAAGCAACTGAGGAGATTAACAATCAACCAGTTTCGGAACACAAACCGAGGATGGCAACCAACCTCAGGCTAGTGGCTCCAAGAAGTCCGCAAAAAAGAAACCGGCTCTCGACCCTGAAGAAACATGGGAATTGTTTTCAGGTACTCTAGGATCCCTTAACGAATTCCTTAAAAGCAATATCAAGGAAAAGGAACCTGGGCAAACCTGAGTCAACAAACCCAAGCCATTCACTGGCTCAAACCCGAAGAAATTGCCGACATTTCTTATGCAATGTCGATTCAACTTTCGGGACCGCCCGGCTGCATTCGCAACGGATGACCAAAGGGTAAACTTCGCACTCTCATACCTTAAGGATTCCGCAGCAGCCTGGTTTGAACCCGCATTCTCTGGCCTCACCTCTGAAGACCCCGATTGGCTTCACGATTGGGAAGCCTTTGTCGAGGAACTCGAAACTAACTTCAGTCTCTACGACCAAACCGGCGATGCCGAAACCACGCTTTCTAATCTCAAAATGAAAGACACTCAGCGCATCACCGATTACATCGTCCAGTTCAACAACCTCGCCGCGCGTTGCGACTGGGGCAATTCGGCCCTCTGTTACCAGTTTTACTCCGCCCTTCCATCTCGCCTCAAAGATGAAGTCTCCAAAGGAGAGACTGGCAAGCCGAAGACCCTCTCTCTCATGCATCTGAAAGCCCAAAATGCAGACGCCCGATACTGGGAACGACATTCGGAAATTAGTCGCGAAAACCCCTCGGACAAAAAATCATCGGACAATAAGAACGCCAACAAGTCTGGTAATCAAAACACCAACAACAATGGCAACTCGACCTCCGATAAGAAGTCCGAAAACAAAGGGGCTAACGACAAAAAAGGCAAGGGAAAACAGTCGAATAAGTCTCAAGACAAAGACAAACCCGACTTAACTGGCAAACTCGGCTCCGATGGCAAGCTCCTACCACAGGAAAAGCAACGCCGAATGGACAACAACCTTTGTTTGTTGTGCGCAGATCCCAGACACCGAGTTGCTGCTTGCCCAAAAGCCACAAAAGCCCGATCGGCTAATACAGCCACGACCTCACAACCGGCCAAGCCGGCTGTCAAGTCGAAAAAAGATTAAGCAACTCTCTGGATTCCGTGCGTTTGGAGAGTTGCGTTGAATCTCCTCACACACCGGAAAATTGTCACCTTAATGCATCCGCCTTGTATGATCCTAATTCCTTGTTCATAAATCTTACCTCGGAACCTCTCGGGACCCTCACATTTCGAGCTCTCATAGATTCAGGTTCAACCCATTGTTTTATAGATACAAGTTTTTCCAGAAAAAATCAGTTAAAAACCTACGCAATAGATCCGATTCCGCTCCGACTCTTTGATGGTACCTCAAACTCCGTAATCTCGCAAGCCTGCGAACTCCAACTTCGGTTCCCGTGTGGAACCTTTCAGACAGTTACATTTTTTGTAACACAGTTGGACCCGAGCTGCTCTGTGGTTCTAGGACATAACTGGCTCACCCGCTACAATCAGTTGATTGATTGGGTATTGGGCAGTATCCATTTCCAAACCCCATCGGCGCCCGTTACGACTGGTCCGTTTCTGCCTGTCTTGGCAAATATGGCCTCTACAGCACCTCCGGCCCCCGTGGCAAATCCGAGCTCTCCGCCGCCCATCTCTCTAATAAATGCCGCAGCTTTTATGAGAGCCATCAAGTTGGACGGCTCCCGAGCATTTACAGTCAATCTTAAAGTTGACGAAGTCACCGGTCGCTTTGCATCCCCGGTGACCGAACCAATCGCAGATTTAGAAGGTGTTCCCGAAAAATACCATGAATTTGCAGATGTCTTCAGTAAACAAAAAGCCAATCGACTTGCCCCTCACAGGCCTTACGATTTGAAAATTGATATTGAAGATGGTTCACATCCGCCCCTAGGCCCGGTTTATCCTCTCTCACAGTCCGAATTATTGGCTATCTGAGATTTCTTGGACGAACATTTGGCTATAGGTTTTATCCGACCCTCAAAGTCTCCTTATGGAGCCCCCGTCCTATTCGTTCGGAAAAAAGACGGTTCCCTTCGACTTTGTGTTGATTTTCGAGGACTAAATGTGATCACTCGAAAAGACAAGTACCCATTACCATTAATCTCCAATTTATTCGATGCCCCTCGGAAGGCCCGAATCTATACAAAGATAGATCTCAAGCATGCCTATCATTTGGTTCAGATCGCCGAAGGCGACGAATGGAAAACGGCTTTTTGCACTCGCTATGGCTCCTTTGAATGGTTAGTAATGCCTTTCGGCCTCACCAACGCTCCGTCGGTCTTTCAACGTTTTATCAACAACGTCTTTTCCGACCTCCTCGACGTCTTTGTCATTGTGTATTTAGACGACATCCTCATATTCTCCAAAGATCCTACACTTCATGATGGACACGTTCGTGAAGTTCTCCGAAGACTCCGAAAACATGGTCTTTTTGCAAATGGTAAAAAATGTTCTTTTGATGTCGACACAGTTGAATATTTAGGGTTTATAATGGGACCTGACGGTCTCCGCATGGACGACTCTAAAATTCAAGTCATTCAAGATTGGCCGGAACCCCGGAAGGTTAAGGATATTCAATCCTTTCTAGGCTTCGCCAATTTTTATCGTCGTTTCATTCACAACTACTCAAAAATTACCGTCCCGCTCACCCATCTTACTCGTAAAGACGCCCCATGGAATTTCTCCGAAGAATGCCGATCGGCATTCCAGGAATTGAAAAGTGCGTTTACATCCACCCCTATTTTGTCGCACTGGAAGCCCGACATTCAACTCATCATGGAAACTGATGCTTCGGACTATGCGCTTGCCGCGATATTGTCCATTCTGGACACCGATGGTGAAGTACACCCAGTAGCTTTTCTGTCTCGCACATTTTCGGTGCCCGAACTCAACTATGACGTTCACGATAAGGAATTACTCGCAATATTTGAAGCTTTCAAGACATGGCGACATTATTTGGAAGGCTCAGCCCACCCGGTAGATGTTATTACAGACCACAAAAATTTAGTTTACTTTTCAACCACAAAACTTCTCACCCGTCGACAAGCTCGATGGTCCAAATACCTCTCTGCTTTCAACATGGTAATTCGTTTCCGCCCCGGCCGCCTTGGTGGAAAACCCGATGCTATGACTAGACGATGGGACGTCTATCCTAAAGAGGGGAGTAGCGACTACGCCACAGTTAACCTGCATAATTTCAAGCCTATGTTTTCATCGGAACAACTGTCCACGTCTATCCGAGCCACTTACCTCATTCATCCAGTCTTGCGAAGTGTTATCCTTATGGATACCGAAAAGTTACATCAAGATATACTATCGGCAATTCCATTAGACCCAGTCACCAAAGCACACCTCGATAACCCGTCCGACCCCGATCAACCCCGATGGTCATTAGACTCACAAGGTTTCATTAGACTTGACAATCGCATTTATGTACCAGATTCCGACACCCTTCGGCTGCGAATCCTACAACATAAGCACGACCACCCAATCTCGGGACATTTCGGCCTCAATAAGACCCTCTCACTCATTAGAAGAGAATATACATGGCCCGGCATCCGAGATTTTGTTAAGCACTATTGTAAATCCTGTACTACATGTTTACGCTCTAAATCACAGCGACACAAACCATATGGCCTACTCAAACAATTACCGATACCGGAAAAACCTTGGAACTCGATTTCTATGGATTTTATCGAGCACCTACTGGCATCCGAAGGTCACACAGCAATCCTAGTTGTTGTGGATCGGCTCTCAAAGCAAAGTATTTTCATTCCAACATATGACACGATAACATCTGTACAGTTAGCTGAATTATTCATCACCCACATATTCTCCAAGCATGGTGTTCCGTCGCATGTCACATCCGATCGCGGATCCAAGTTTGTTTCTCACTTCTTTAGGTCACTCGGAAAAGCACTAGACATGAAGCTACATTTCACTTCAGGCTATCACCCAGAAGACGATGGACAAACCAAACGCATGAATCAAACCTTGGAACAATACATCTGTGTCTATTGCAACTATCAACAAGACAATTGGAAATCACTACTACCGCTAGCTGAATTCGCATATAACAACACACCAAATGCCACTACCAGCATTTCGCCTTTCTTCGCAAATAAAGGCTACAACCCCAACATCGCAATCCACCCGGAACGCGATCTCGCATCCGCCCGTGCTCAAGACTTCGTTACCAACCTTGACGAGCTACATCAAGAACTTCGTAAAACTATCGCAACGGCCCAAGAACGATACCAACGGTCTGCGGATAAAAACCGACTTCCACCTCCTGATTTCAAGATCGGAGATCGAGTATTCATTAAAGCCGAGTTTTTCTGAACTACTAGACCTTCTAAGAAGCTCTCTGAAAAATATTTAGGTCCGTTTGAAGTTATAGCACAAGCCGGCACGCTTTCATGGACGCTTCGGCTCCCCAACAACATGCGTGCAGTGTGTTACGACCGGACAATCCCGCCGGACTCCGGGCACTAACCCGTACACCCCCACGCGCTACAAGCACCAATCGTCTGTTTATAGGATTTCCCGCCCAGACTCCGTTATGTCAAGACTCGTTACGTTCAACCTCATTACGATACATATCAGTCACCAGACTTCCCCCAGACTCCGTCTCTGTCTATGTCCGTCTTCTTCCCACGCATCAGTCACTGGTCCCCGCTTAGAATCCCGTCACCGCTCTAATCGAGCCCCATTCCCGTTTTAGTCAAATGACCTGTCACGATTTAGGACTCCGCTCCCACTCCATTTCCCGTTATGGGTTATGCTTTGTCACGATTTGGACTCCGCTCCGTTCTGTTCCGTTCCTAACACCAATTTGGTGTTTACTATTCCCGTTTCATGTTTTGTTAGTTTTCGTTTCATTATTACTGGATTTGGTATGTCATGCATTCCACGGTCTATATAAACTGGCAGATGTTGTACATACAATCCAGTCAGAAAATTAGCTTAGATTCCCCCCAGTAATCTAATAATATTTTCCGCTCTAAAACCTTACTCAATTCACATCGCTCGCACTAGTCGGAGCCCACAGGCTCTGGCGCATCTATCTCTCTCAACCAGCTCGACTCATGACCCACGACCTCTGACTTACGACCCACGACCCGACTTACGACCTACGACCCATGAACCCCGCCCGGACTCCCCGGGATCCCCGTCCGTCCGTTTGAAATTGGACAACACGATCTAGCGAGGGCACAGCCTATAAGCTGAAGCCAAGTCCTACCGGATATCCCGCGGGTTTCTCCGGAAACCTGGCCTGTGTGTGTATCCTAACAGTATTTTCTGACTAATACTCGCAGATTGTTTTCATTATGCCACCAAGAAGAAGTACACGCGCACAGTCATCAATACCTGGACCGTTGACTCTTCATTCCCCGTTAACTCTGTATACCAGTCAGACGCTTGCGAACCAGTCGGAACCCATGGAAGAAGCCCGCATCGAAGAAGTCCTGGAAGACCTGGACGAATCCGAGCGCGAGGACGATTCCGTGGCCCCCGACAAGGGCAAAGGTGTCGAAATCCCTCCTGAAAATCCTCCGCCTGTTCAATGACCGCATTTGGGGGATTCTACTTCTGAATTTTTAGCAGGTACCATAGATAAATTCATGATGCACCTGCTCGAAGAACGAAAGAAAAAGGAACAAGAACCTCCACGGTCAAAAGTCAATGCTCCGGAACCCTTCACGGGTTCCAACCCAAACAAACTCTCTACTTTCCTCATGCAATGTCGCTTCAACTTCCATGATCGTGCCGCTGCATTCTCCACGGACTCCCAAAAAGTCAACTACGCACTGTCATATTTGTCGGGATCCGCGTTGAAATGGTTCGAACTGGCTTTTAGCAGAATATCCGAGGAAGAGCCACTCTGGCTTGAAAATTGGGAGGTGTTTGTTGAGGAGCTTGAAACCAACTTCGGCCCATATGACCCGACAGGAGAAGCCGAGAATAGTCTCACAAATCTTCGTATGAAGGACACGCAGCGCATCACAGACTACATCGTCCAATTCAATACTCTTGCAGCTCGTTGTCAGTGGGGCGATCCCGCTCTCTGCCACCAATTCTACACCGGTCTGCCATCCCGCCTTAAAGATGAAGTCTCAAAAGGAGAAGATGGCAAGCCAAAAACCCTGTCCCGTATGCGCCTCAAAGCTCAAAACGCGGACGCACGCTATTGGGAACGTCACACGGAAGTTGCCTGCGAGACATCCGCGGACAAAGTAAACAAGTCCAAGGACAAAAACAATAACAACAATTCGTCAACCAGCAACCAGAACTCCACACAATCCGACAAGAAGAACGATAAAAAGTCTTCAAACAACAACAACAACAATAAGGACAATAAGGACAACAACAAGGGTCAACAGTCTGGCAAGCAAGCCGGAAAACCCGACCTCTCAGGCAAACTCGGACCTGATGGCAAATTGACTCCACAAGAAAGACAATGTCGTATGGACAACAACCTCTGTCTCTTGTGTGGGAAACCCGGTCATCGAGTCCCGGAATGTCCGCTGGCAAAAGCAAACTCTTCAAAGGGTCGATCAGCCAAGGCCTCCACGGAAACCCCATCGAAGGACAAACCGGCTGCCGATTCGAAAAAAGAGTAAGCAACCCCGCGGACTCCGCGCGGGTTAGGGGTTGCATTGCCTCTCCATGCATTCAAGAGTTCACTCGCCTCAACGCATCCACTCTTTCACATTCTGATTCATTTTTCGTTAAACTTATGTCTAATATGATTCCAAAATTCGTTTTTTCAGCTCTCATAGATTCCGGCTCGACTCATTGTTTTTTAGATACAAAATTCACGCAAAAAAATTCTTTGTCAACTTATTCGATAAATCCCATCGCTCTCCACCTCTTCAATGGCACAAGTAATTCGGTTGTTACCCAAGCTTGTGATTTACCCATCAATTTCCCTTGTGGAACATCTCAATTGGTCACTTTCTATGTGACCCAGTTAGACTCAAGTTGCTCGGTGGTCCTAGGACATAACTGGCTTACCCGCTACAATCCGTTGATTGACTGGATAGCTAACAGTATAACATTCCGGACTCCCGTGGCGACCGAGGAAACTGCGCCTGTCTCGGCCTCCACGGCACCCATGGCCTTCCCGGCACCTGCAGTCTCGAGGACTCCTGTGATCCCTACGGCACCTATAGCTTCCCCGGAACCCACGGCACCTCCGTCCATTTCTCTGATTAATGCTGCAGCTTTTATTAGGGCTTCAAAAATGGATGGGTCCCAGGTGTTCACTATCAACTTAAAAATTGATGAAGCAACTGGACGTTTTTCAACCCCGGTATCTGAATCTGAGCAAGCCGCTGACCTAGAAGGCGTCCCGGAGAAATATCATGACTTCGCGGATGTTTTTAGCAAGCGAAAAGCTGACCGGCTTCCGCCTCATAGAGAATACGACTTAAAAATTGATCTTGAAGATGGCGCCCAGCCACCCCTAGGACATATTTACCTGCTCTCGTCCATGGAACTATCCGCAATCCGTGATTTCCTGGATGAACATTTGTCCATAGGTTTTATCAGACCCTCAAAGTCTCCTTTTGGAGCACCTGTTCTGTTTGTCAGAAAAAAGGATGGATCCCTTCGACTATGTGTTGATTTTAGAGGACTCAATGCTGTCACCAAAAAGGACAAATATCCACTCCCACTTATATCTGACCTGCTCGATGCTCCGCGGAATGCCTGGATTTACACCAAAATAGATCTCAAGCACGCCTATCATTTGGTCTGGATTGCCACGGGCGACAAATGGAAAACCACTTTTAGAACCCGCTATGGGGCCTTCGAGTGGTTGGTCATCCCTTTTGGACTCACTAATGCCCCGTCTGTTTTTCAGCATTTTATCAATGACATTTTCTCCGACATGCTTGATGTATGCGTCATTGTTTACTTGGACGACATTGTATCTACTCCGAGAATCCCGTGGAACACGACAAACAAGTCCGTGAAGTTCTCCGGAGGCTCAGGCAACATGGTTTATTCGCAAATGGTAAAAAATGTACTTTTGACACAGACTCCGTGGAATACCTAGGTTTCATGATGGGACCCGATGGACTCCGCATGGACGAAACTAAAGTGCAAGTCATCAAAGACTGGCCCGAACCCCGAAAAGTTAAAGATATACAATCCTTCCTCAGCTTTGCCAATTTTTACAGACGTTTTATCCGTGGATATTCCGACATCACGGTACCCCTTACCCATCTTACGCGTAAGGGTACTCCGTCGAACTTTAATGATAAGTGTCAAAAAGCTTTCAATCTTTTAAAAAATTCTTTTTCTACAGCTCCTATTCTGTTGCATTGGAAACCGGACTTCCCACTCATTGTTGAAACGGACGCCTCCGACTATGCACTTGGAGCCATTCTCTCTATCCAGGACTCCGACGGAGAAGTTCACCCCGTGGCTTTTCTGTCCCGGACTTTTACCGGAGCAGAGCTCAACTACGATGTTCATGATAAAGAACTTCTGGCAATCTTTTCAGCTTTCAAAGCATGGCGACACTATTTGGAAGGTTCAGGAGCTCCTATTGACGTTGTAACAGATCACAAAAACCTGGAATATTTTTCTACCACAAAACTCTTGACCCACCGGCAGGCCCGCTGGTCTGAATATCTCTCCACCTTCAACATGATTATCTGCTTTCGACCCGGCCGTCTCGGTGGCAAACCCGACGCTTTAACTAGACGATGGGACGTCTATCCTAAAGAGGGGAGCAACGACTATGCAACGGTAAATCCGCACAACCTGAAACCTATTTTCACAAATCAACAACTTACCGCATCGGTCCACACAACTTTCCTCGTCAATCCCATTGTCCGTGGAATTATCATTATGGATATCGAGAAGTTACATCAAGATATTCTATCGGCAATTCCGCTAGACCCAGTTACTAAAGCTCATCTGGACAATCCCATGGACCCCGATCAACCTCAGTGGTCTCTTGATCAACATGGTTTCATTAGACTTGACGATAGGATCTATGTACCGGACTCCGACGGCCTCCGCCTCAGGATCCTTCAATACAAACATGATCATCCACTCTCAGGACATTTCGGGTACAACAAAACTCTATCATTAATAAGAAGAGAATATACTTGGCCCGGACTCCGTGGATTCGTTAAGCACTATTGTAAATCTTGCACTACTTGTCCCCGCTCGAAATCTCAGTGACACAAGCCATACGGCCTTTTGAAACAACTCCCGGTACCGGAACACCCGTGGAATTCTATATCTATGGATTTCATTGAACACCTACCAGATTCCGAAGACTTTTCTGCTATTCTAGTCGTTGTTGACAGATTCTCAAAACAAGGTATATTCATCCCTACTTATGATACAATTACGTCCGTGCAGTTAGCGGAACTTTTCATTATCCACGTATTTTCCAAGCACGGAGTTCCGTCCCACGTGACTTCCAATAGAGGATCAGAGTTCGTGTCTCACTTCTTTAGATCCCTCGGAAAATCCTTGGACATGACATTACATTTCACGTCCGGACATCACCCAGAAGGTGATGGACAAACCGAACGCGTCAACCAGACATTGGAACAATACCTCCGCGTATATTGCAACTACCAACAGGACAATTGGAAAACCTTGTTACCACTTGCAGAGTTTGCTTACAACAATGCACCCTCGGCCACTACTGGCATTTCCCCGTTCTTTGCAAATAAAGGATATAATCCAAATATTACAGTACATCCAGAACAAAATCTCGCCTCTGTTCGTGCTCAAGAGTTCACCACGGACCTCCACGAGCTCCACGAGGAACTCCGGACTGCAATATTGTCCGCCCAAGAGCAATACCAACATTCAGCGGACAAACACCGGATCCCGCCACCCAACTTCAAGATTGGCGACCGTGTTTATGTCAAAGCTCAATTCTTCCGGACTACCCGTCCATCAAAGAAGCTTGCTGAAAAATATTTAGGTCCGTTTGAAATTATCACACAAGTAGGTTCAGTTTCTTGGACCCTACAGCTTCTGGATAGCATGTGTGCGGTACACCCAGTATTTCATGTTTCTATGCTTGAACCTTGTACTGCTAACACTATCCCGGATCGCATGCAATCTCCGCCTCCTCCTGTCATCATTGATGGAGAACCCGAGTTTGAAATCTCACAGATTTTAGATTCAAAAATAGACAAGCGTCGACACACTTGTAAACTGCTTTACTTGGTCAAGTGGGCGGGTTACAAGGGCACCGATGAAGAAACCTCATGGATTTTGGCCACGGAACTCGGTAATGCCACGGAAATCGTTACTGACTTTCATACAGCTTACCCACTCAAACCTGGACCATTATCTTCTCTCTGACCACACTCCACGGACCCCGTGTTACGTTTGGACTCATTTTCATTATTCCCTGTCGCCCTATGTCTCTCTTTGCTTTTACAGGTTCTGACATGTCTTGTCAAGTCTTTAAGCGGACTCTCTGTGGACTTTGCTTTGACTTTTATTTTTTTATGTTTTCACACTTTACTTTTATGTTCAAATTATTATCAAGTTTTATTATTTCTATTGTATTATTCATCTACTTCTTTGGGGCTGTCCTTTTTCCCCGCCGCCTCAGCTACTTCCTCAGGAAGCTCCGCGACCTCCGCGTCAACCCCGCCCTCATCTGATCCGGCATCCTCGGAACTCCCGATTTGTGGCTTCTCATAAACATAGCCACCATACTCCACCAGGAACTTCCAAAATTCCTCGCGGAGTCCGCACAGCTCCTTCGCCACCACTATGTGGACCTTGTTGCTCTTCCGGAGCAACTCGTTTTGGGCCTCAATGCCCTCGGCGATCCGTCCAAGGACCTCGTCCAACCCGGACAACCCGTCCGTTCCACTTATGTCTCGCGTCCCGGACCCCGTGGCCTGCTCGTGCACAAGCGAGCACCTCGCCTTGAGGTGCGCGCATTGGTAACATCCCGGCCCCCGGCCGGCCTTTCGGTTGCATTCCGTGTTCTGGTCGTTGCAACCGGAACACTGCGGCTCGTTCCGCGTCGGAAGACGGACTGGCGCCGCCTTGCCTTCTGTTGATATGGTCAGTCTCCGCGGGTATTCCACGGACATGAGGCCTACCTTTTGGGGGCTCTCTGGCTCCCCCTCGGACTCGGACTCCACCTCTGTCACTTTGCACTGAAAATCACAAGTCAGTAAAAGTTCGACAAGTGAAGTTTGGGACTTACTTTTCCCGCAACAATGGCGGCCCTCTCCGCGGCCAACCGGGCTTTCTCTGCAGCCACCCGGGCATTCTCCGCGGCCACTTGCACAGCCTCCTCCGCCTCACGTTCCCTCTCCCTTGCGGCCTCTTCCTCCACGGCCAACGCTTCCTGGTACTCTCTGTCCAGGGCCTCCTCAGCCTCCCTCGCCTCTCTCTCTGCTGCTTCACGAAGCTGGCACTGCTCTTCTCGCCACGCCAACAATTGGGCCGTGGTCCAAGGTGCCCGATACGGAGTGCCCATGGAGGGCCCTGCTATAGGCATTGGCTTGCGTGGTGTTGGTTTTGGTCCCATAGTGACGAAGATGGGGGTAATGAAGAAGAAGAAATTTCTATTTTTTCAAATTTTTATATAGGCTCATCGTGTTTGAACCTTACCTTCCAGATCACATGACTCTTTGACACATATGTGTAACCGACATGACTTTTGACACATGCGCGTAGCCGACAAGAACCTTATTTAGGTCTAGAGCCTCTTTGGGACTTCGGCATAAAGGGAGGATACTGTTACGACCGGACAATCCCGCCGGACTCCGGGCACTAACCCGTACGCCCCCACGCGCTACAAGCACCAATCGTCTGTTTATAGGATTTCCCGCCCGGACTCCGTTATGTCAAGACTCGTTACGTTCGACCTCATTACGATACATATCAGTCACCGGACTTCCCCCGGACTCCGTCTCTGTCTATGTCCGTCTTCGTCCCACGCATCAGTCACCGGTCCCCGCTTAGAATCCCGTCACCGCTCTAATCGAGCCCTGTTCCCATTTTAGTCAAATGACCTGTCACGATTTAGGACTCCGCTCCCGCTCCATTTCCCGTTATGGGTTATGCTTTGTCACGATTCGGACTCCGCTCCGTTCCGTTCCATTCCTAACACCAATTTGGTGTTTACTATTCCCGTTTCATGTTTTGTTAGTTTTCGTTTCGTTATTACTGGATTTGGTATGTCATGCATTCCACGGTCTATATAAACTGGCAGATGTTGTACATACAATCCAGTCAGAAAATTAGCTTAGATTCCCCCCAGTAATCTAATAATATTTTCCGCTCTAAAACCTTACTCGATTCACATCGCTCGCACTAGTCGGAGCCCACAGGCTCTGGCGCATCTATCTCTCTCAACCAGCTCGACTCATGACCCACGACCTCTGACTTACAACCCACGACCCGACTTACGACCTACGACCCACGAACCCCGCCCAGACTCCCCAGGATCCCCGTCCGTCCGTTTGAAATTGGACAACACGATCTAGCGAGGGTGCAGCCTATAAGCTGAAGCCAAGTCCTACCAGATATCCCACGGGTTTCTCCGGAAACCTGGCCTGTGTGTGTATCCTAACACAGTGCACCCGGTATTTCATGTATCTATGTTAGAACCTTGTGTTCCTAACAGTATACCCGATCGCATACAACCACCACCTCCACCCGTGATTATTGATGGGGAACCCGAATTCGAGATATCAGAGATCCTAGACTCAAAAATCGACAATCGCCGACGCTCATGCAAATTACTTTATTTGGTCAAATGGGCTGGCTATGAAGGTACAGATGAAGAAACTTCATGGATCCTAGCTACAGAGCTCGGTAATGCCTCGGAAATCGTTTTAGGGTTTCACCAAGCTTATCTGAACAAACCCGGTCCTCTCAATTCTTTATAAGTCTATCACGCGGTACCCGACCTTTTTCCGACTATGCCTTATGTTTTCACGCTATGATTTGTTTGTTTTAAAGAAAAACCGATATAATTTCATTATCTAAGTTTCTCCCTCTACAACTTCTCCCTCCTCTCCGGCCTCCGAACCCTCCTCCGCACCGACAGCCACCGATACCACACCACCGACCTTCTCCGAAACCCCAATTTCATGCCCATCACAACTCGAGACTTCCAAATACTGCTCAAGTTGACCACCGAGAGACTCGATAACACTGGTCTGTTTCTCCAGCCCGACGCCCAAGAGTCGCAATTGCTCAGTTATGAGCCCTTGTTGTCGCAACGTCTCATATCGGAACCGACTCGTCTCCAAGAAGTAGGTCTGCATGAGGCAGTTTTGCTCTTCTAGAGCATCGGCCTGTCGCTCCTGGAATGAACCATCGGCCCCCGGGAAAACACACCCAAGCTTCTGATTGGCGCACTCTTGACAAGTGCGGCCCCGACCATTGGTCCGGGGATGACAGGTTCGACCCCGTTTCGTGCACTGATTGCACTTGGGGTCATTTTCGGGCCCCGCCTTGGGGGCCTGCTTTTGTTTCTATAGGAAAAATTAGGGAAGTTTTATTTAAGGAAATCGAACCCACCTTGGGGCTCGACGGCCCCAGTGCATCCTCCTCGTCCTCCTCTCCCTCTTCATCATCAGACTCCGAAGGCGTTGCAGCCTTGCGCTAACAAACATTGTCAGTAAGGTTCGCAAAAGAAACCAGAGCCGACTTACCTTTCCCTCCCGCTTCTTTTTCGCCACCTCCTCCCATGCCCAATCGGCCTCCTGCTGCTTGTTCTTTGCAAGCACTGCTTCCCAGTGCTTGCGCGCAGCCTCTTCTGCCGCCTGTTTCTTCTCCTCGGCCTCGATGGCCGCCAACTCCTCCTTCTCCTTCCGCTCCTCCTCTTCACGCACCTTTTTCTTCTGCTCGAGTATACGCCGACGCTCCTTCGCGTTCGCCGTACCACTCGGCACCGACATGGGCGCAACTGTTAACCTAACCGGGAAGGGTTTTGACCCCGAGCCTATGGTCATGGTGGTTAAAGGAAGGGAAGTAAAATTTCAAGCGCCAGGAACCCTCAAACTTTTATATGCAAAATTTTGCCGAGTCACATGATGTTTTGACACACCCAGCCATACCCGACAGGTTTTACGTACGGGATCTAGATTTTCGGCCTCCTTGGGATTTCGGCCAAAAGGGGAGATACTGTTACGACCGTGTCGCAACCCTATCGGTCCCGAAGTTATCGCCACTTGTCAACGTTTCAAGTCATCCTCTCAGAAACCATCGGCCCCGAAGCTGACAAATGTTTTCGCAAAGATCAAACTCCATTTACGCGCACTTCAAAATAACTCGTATTGTCTGGTCAAACTTTGATACGTCCCCTTTATTATGTTGATCCGTCCAATCTTATGTTTCGCATATGTCTATCTATATTTGTAGTCCTTGAACTATTTCCTTTTATCGTAATCCCGCTCTCGGTTATCATCGGCCTCCGAACTAATCATAAACTTCCCGTTCCTAGTCAAGCTTATTGTTAATACCGTGTTCCGCCCTTCTCCCCATTAGTATTTTCCAGACGCCTGTTACTTGTATATGAACCCGCTGTAGTTGTAGTCACTAGGCAATCAGAATATCGACTCAGAATACCCTCATATGCCTGTATCAGTCTCATACTAAGAATCCCCCCATCTGCCTTCGCGTGCGCTCGCCCACTCCCGGCCCCGACCCCTTGGCCCGACGCTCGACTTGTCCTTCGATTCCGATCGGTATCACGCCGAAAGGTACTCATTAGGATTAGTCTTCGCCCGCCCGAAATTTAAGGACATCCTACGGATATTTGCGAGGGCGCAGCACATAAGCTGAAGCCAAGTCCTTCCGATCGGTCCCTGTCGGCCACCGACATTAGTCAGTTTTCAGTTCTTAACAGCTATATACTGTATTTTCTTGAGATATTTTGCCATTTTTTCTCCCTGGTAGTGGCCTGCCAATATGCAAATGTCAAACATTGAAAAGGTTTTGAGAGTCACTGTATACACTAACTATTTACTTCACCTTAGAATATTCCTAGAGGGTGGAATAGCTATTGGAAAAATATGAGAAAATACTACTAATTAGTCTACTAGGAGTAGGCCAGTCAGGGAAACTCCTGGATGAGCAGACAACTTGAAAATGAAAAATATAAGAAATAGAATGTCCCCTTACAGATAGCAGCAATTGCAAAGTTGGAAGCATCAGATTCAACAATGAGGAAAACATTGGGTTTCCAATTGGAAAGGACTGAAGCAGAGTGAAACACATCTTTCAAGGTCTGACAACCTGTGTGACATTTATGTATCATCAAAACACAAGGGGAATCCTTGCAAGATGAGGAAGGGGAACAGTAATATCTGAATAATTTCAGATAAATTGCCAGTAAAAATTGGCAAACACTAGGAAAGGTTGAGTTTCCTTGACCTTGTGAGGTTTGGGCCAATCCCAGATAACTTGAACTTTAGGTTCATCCATGTGAAGACCATCAGGTCCAACAATGAAACCTCAATAGTATCCATGTCAAAAAACATCTTTCACCATTCATGAAATGACTGTGCTTTTGAGAACTTCGTGGACTTGTTCATCATGCATAATGGGTTCAGAGAACAGTCATCCACTCATCACCTTCAACAATCTGGACTAAGTGATAGGCATATTTGAGGTCTATCTTAGTATGAATCCAGGCTATTCAAAAGGCATCAAGTAGGTCTGTAATGAGTGGAGTGGGTACTTATCCTTCCAGGATATGGCATTGAGGCCTTGGAAATCAACATAGAGGTGAAGGGATCCATCCTTTTTTATGATGAAAAGGATGGGTGCTTCAAACAGAGACTTTGAGGGTCCTATTGACACATGTTCATTAGGAAATATCAGAGAGCAGAGAGTTCTGATTAGGAAAGAGGACAGATAGGTCCAAGAGGAGGGTTTGGACTGGGTTCAAGGTTGATTTTCAAATGGTAAGGGCCATGAGTGGCAAGCTAATCAGCTTTCTGTTTACTCAAAGCATTTGCAAAATTGTAATATTTTTTGGGGTCTCCTTCCAGGTCAACATCAGGCTTGGGATGTGCCGAAGTTGTAACAATCTTATAGCAGTATTTTTGTATTGCTATTCCTGAATTAGACATTTGGGTATTATTAAGCTGCATATATTCTGAAGCCCTTGCATTTTGTTCCAAAAAATTAATTTCTAATATAGTGACATAACTAGATCATGCCCCGCCATTCTCAACTCAAAGTCGTTCTTGCGAGACGGGACCCATAACAATCGCCCCTCAAATTATATATTGCACGGGTCACATACGTACTTTCATATGGTCGCCCGAATAACGCTGCCCAGTTTCCATCGATAGTTGGAATAGAGCGCGACGCGTCTGCATCACGTGTTTGTTTGGTCCACGACGGTCCACAACCTCCGCATACATTTGGGTATGCGACGTCAAAAGCATTATATATGCTGTAAGTCTGAGTTAGAAAGTTTTCCCTCATTCTCGTTTACATTCTACTGAGTTTTGTTGTTATAGGTTAGCCATTATAGAATTCAGTTTTCGTTTACATTCCACAAGACTGAGTATTGTTGTTATGGCTTCGTATCCCAACACGGTTTACATCGATAAACTGCTCAACTCGGTCAACGCGTCCATCGCATTGGTCCTAGACCGGCTCTACCGTCTCGATATCCTTTTCATAGCACCTTAATTTTGAATATTTATCTATGTGTGTCTGGCCACAGGCGTCACTGAATAGAAGAATGGCTGAAGTCGGAATATGAATAATTCCAATAGTTTTGACAGGTGTGGGAACCTCGCTTCGGGGCAGGGTTAAAACACCAACTATATTTTTCAACCTTCCCCCATATTTGTCTCATGGATATCTGGGAGCTACTCCAGCATGCGCCGCAATACCTTGACCATCATGACGGGTCTACAAGGAACCCAACTACACCCCCCCACTTCACCTACATTCACCCAGATGTGAAGTGTGTATTTTCCATTTGACCGATACTTTACTCGATCTCGGATGACTGATGGCACGCTTGATAGTGGCGCTGGGTCTTCAAGTGAGGACGCAAATCGAGTACAAGTGATAGATAATCAGACGTGAGATGCTTCATATCAGAGATTGTGCGAATTTCGAAGCATACTCAATCCTGTTGAAGTCGCAGATTGGAGGAGGGACATGCGGTCCTGAGGCGCACATCAGGGAGTTATATTCCACACTCGGGCAGCGTGGGGACATCCGTTGGGAACGGCTCATCTTTTCTCACCCTGTTTACACATGGTTCCAACGGGCGATTGACACTTCCGCCCCCGAATGGGTTCAAGTACGGAAATAGGTAATATTGGCAATATTTCGGGAACAAATCCGTGTTAACTTGAAACAATTCTTTCCTAACGTCCCTTTAGTGCTGGCCAACGCTCGCATAGCTCGAGCGGGCATGGTTCGACAGCGATGCCTGCATGCTCAAATCCGCAGGGGACATCAGGTTTGTCCCGTGATCGTTATTCTCATTTTCAGTCAGGAATTTAGAATAGAAATAAAACTAAATTTGTTATTGTTCTTGTAGATCATGAATACCTTGACGATCATGGGGGGTCTACAAGGAACTCAACTTCAACCCCCCATCCAATGAACATCTCGTGGCTGATCCACCATCAAACGCACCCTCGTGATGTGACGTGTGTATTTTCCATTTGACTGATACTTTACTCGATCTCGGGTGACTGATGGCCTGTTTGGTAGTGGCACTGGGTCTTCAAGTGGTAACCCAAATGGAGGACATATCTCGTGGGTTTTTCTTTCCTATCAAGCATACGCCACACATTTTCTTACTGATGTCCCTTAGTTCTGGCCACCAGTGGCAGAGATCAGGCATCCATTGTGTGGCGGTCGCTCCACCGGCAGAGCCTTCATACTCAAATCCGCTGATGCAATCAGGTTTGTTTCATGCGCATTAAAATCAAGTTCTGTTAGAAATTCACAAATAAATAAAAATGAAATAGATTATGGAAATCATTATGACTTTGACCATCAGCACAAGTGCGTGAACTTTCAAACGACGCAAGTTTACTTGCGTACAATCAATTATGTTTATGTTTATTGACGAGAATACAGCACCTTCCGCCAGTATCCGATGGACAATCCCCACAGTGGTAGGTCACAAGCTGTACCCCCCACATCGCGCAGTCCGGAGCATCTCGAGGATCCATCCGAAGGAAACACATTCGCACACCGGGGGAGTTTTACACAGTGAGCATTGTCATGTTTTCATATATATATATATGCACTGGCTAACAAATTTATTATCAAACTCAAACCTCTACCCCAGCTTCCCCGAACTTCAAATCATAGAACACGATCCATCCATGGTGTCGAAGACCGGTCCCATGGAATATGATCTGTATAGGGATCTAGCCAGGGAGCCGGAAGAGGCATTCTCAAATATGTCTGCACTTGTACGGCCCCCATCCCCCCCACCCGCCCGCCCCACCAAGCGTAAACGTGATAGCAAGCCCACAGGGAGAAAAGCAAAACCCGCTGGCGTGCACACCCGTGCTTTCACGGTGAGCACGTCGCTCATTGAAGCCGCCACTAAAACTGTGGTATTTCCCACCCCATCCGGGAAAACGCCGGACGCCATGAGTTTCATCCAGACCGTTTCAGTTCGGGGATGGAAAAAGTGCAAACGGTGTCATGCTGACTTCAAGTGTAATCAACAATTGACCAGACATTGGCTCCAAGTGCACGTTTATCTAGACCTCGAAGCCGCTATCAATTTTCCGGAAGGTGATCACACCATGTCGATAATTAATTCAACGCAGAGGAGGGATATTTTACTGGCCGCGGTGTATACTTGTCCCTTGGACCCGTGTCGCGCTGTCGAGTCTCCTTCACGGGTTGCGGTCTTCGTCACCGAGCCAAGCCTGGACACACATGTGAAAACTCACTATGAATGCCTCAAAGCCTGGGGCAAGGAAGTGGGACAAGACATGACGCTCGAGTTACGACAAATGCGAAAGCGGGTATCAACGTACGTGAATCAACATCCCTTTTGGCCAAAGACAGTCCAACAACCTCCACAATTTACCTCTCGTAACAAGAAGTTGGTTTGGATGTTGAACCAATAGGATGGTGTAACAGCGGTGTATGGATACTCACTTTGAATATGGCTACAATGTTATACCCCTTGTTAGCGCGGGTGTTAATCCGAGTCATGTGATAGATCTACGATAAGCTGCGCCTCATCAGGTATCGTAACACTTGGCTTAATGCGGCTCTTAGATAGTTATTTCTCAAATATCACTTTATCCAACGCTTTGGTATGACAAAAGGAGCATGTCGGAAAAATCGATATTTGAATATGTATACAGCTACAAACATATCAACACATCAGGCCGTCAGCTATCCGACCCATATATATACTTTAAATTAAAAATTGCCCATATCATACTATCAGAATGACCAATGATGAGGATGATCATTGCTGATAAGCATCGCTCATATGGATCATCACCACTGACGAAGATGGACGATGAACAGCTTAATTTGTTAGATATCACACGCCTTCCTTTAATAGTAGCTAAATCCCAAATTTCAATGTCCCATATAATGATCCGTCAGATTTTGAATGAATACATATTCTTGTGCCCTGCCCAACGATCACATGATCTGCAATATGAATATCGGAATATCGTCAGCTTCGGCTGGCTTTTGGTCTAATGGATGGATAGCTTTAGTGATTTCAGTAGATGGACAGCTTCATAGTGGAGTCGTGGATAACGACATGCTATCAAGTGCCTGATGTATCCGAGTTAGCGACCCACACCTCGGATTGAACCAGCCCAGTGTCTGATACACTCAGATTATTGATCTCACACCTAGATTTCAGCATTAGCCGAGAGTGGAATTTCCATGTTGTGGATCAGCGGATAAACAGCTACTTAATAATGGGTCGGTACTTGATGGAGAATGCGTCTCGGAATTGTTAGCTGGGAAGGATTGGCGAGGTGGAGTGTTATTTCCATGTCGTGGATCAGTGCCGCGTAGATGAACCGCTCCTTATGGGGTACTTGGCAATACGCCGACATATTACTCACGACATAAATTTCAGCATTAGCCGATCAAGTGGGATTCCCATGTGGTTCGGAGGTAGAAGCATCCATTCTATTTGGTGCCTGTGTCCGAGCTATTTGAAGTTTAAACTCTGATCTAACCGAGAGGAGAGGACCAGACGGCTATAGCAATGCACACCCGTGGCACCTATATAGGAAGCCAACCCGACGGCTGGCCCCAGGAAACGATCAAGTAATATTTTGATCGAGGTCACATAGTATCAAGACATGATGTCTAGATCATTCCGAAACTAATATTTATGTCGCAAATATAGACTTTTAAACTATAAGTAATGTTCTCGCTGCGATCGGGGCCTAACTTTGATATGAATACTTGATTATAGTGGATTATAAGTGTAAATATGCATTGTTTACTTGTGTTATAAAATGCTTCACGTTTCAGTGTGAACAATTATCTGTTATGCATATATATATATACATGTTTCTGGTGGATGTGTATAAAAAAAAGGAACATATGTAGGAATAGTAGATACACATAAACTATCTCAGGGATCAATAAGTAATTGCGAGAAAAAGACCCTCCATCCATATATACACTTTGTACTCATATAAATAAGTACCGTTCATTCATGTCAACACCTGTCATTTCTATTATAAAGTAAAAGGGCAATATGTGGATATTGAGCAGTCATACAGATAGCATTATGTAGGTTTCTGTAGTGAGAGGGCTGCACCATATAGAAAGTTGACAAAGAGAGAGGTGGTGGACATGGTATGTCGCTTTTATTAGGAGGCGTGCCTAATACATGACGTTACAAAGCAATACATAGGAAATTTGTGACCTAGAGCACAGCCTTTAAATGTCTTAGGACAAGGTACAAGACTAGCGAGGGCCAATGAAATTTTAAGGGCAGTTTATATCACCCCTCTTTTGGCTTGATTTTGCTCGATATGGTGCTTTGAGATCCGTTACTATGCCATTTTTGGACACCTCGATTGCCACTCTTGTCGGTGCCTATTTTTCATCGTCCGACCCTCAATGTCTTATAAGCGTGACCAGCTTCGCTGTCCATCTCATATCTCGCTTTCCTATCCAACATGGGTGTTTTGAGTAGAGACATCTCTGAAGTCGTTGAATACTTCAAGCGAGCAGCTCCTAGTCAGGTAAAATGCTGTACTAATGACGAGAATTGAAGTTCAATTCTAACCCTTCTTTAGGCAGGCAGTACGTCTTAACAGCGCCTAGAACTGAATACACTCATAGTTAATGGTCTAGTTATTTCGGGTGCCAATCCCAGTGTATATAATGCAGCAGATCCGTTTCCGCTATGGGTTATCCAGGTGTCCATTATCATATGCTTTACCCAGTTGCTAGGCCTCGCGCTGGCAAGAGTGCGCCAACCTCGCGTTATCGCCGAAGTCCTCGGTGGGATCATACTCGGGCCAACTGTTATGGGGAGGATTCCAGGCTTTACCAATGCCATTTTCCCACCTCAATCTGTCTCTCTACTTACCCTCACCTCGACGATCGGACTTGTTCTCTTCCTTTTCCTGATTGGCTTGGAAGTCGACGTTAGAGTCCTCCGGCGCAATGCTAAGTACTCTCTAACCATCTCCGCTGCCGGCATGATTCTGCCATTTGCATTGGGAGTGGGCCTGGCTGTTGCTCTTTATCACAAGTTTGTAGCACCAGGCGTAGAGTTCGGGCACTTTCTTCTATTTATCGGTGTTGCCATCGCCATTACTGCGTTTCCCGTGCTTTGTCGTACGTCCGGGTTCTCTTTTAGATTAACTCCGAATTCTTCATGATTTTAAAACCTTTCTTTCAGGCATTCTCACCGACCTTAACCTTCTCGAGGACCACGTAGGTGTCATTGTTTTGAGCGCTGGGGTAGGAAACGATGTTGTTGGCTGGGTGAGCTCTTCGTAATGCACTTATTGTTGCATTCGCCTAACAAACTCAACCTTCAGATTCTTCTTGCGCTTGCCGTAGCCCTGACAAACGCATCCTCAGGCCTCGCAGCGCTTTGGATTCTTCTAACGAGCGTCGCCTTCGTCCTTTTTATGGTATATCCGGGCCGTTGGGCATTTGTCTGGCTTGCAAGACGCACGGGTTCTTTGGAAAATGGGACTCCCAATCCACTAATGATGACGGTGACGTTACTTGTAATCCTGGGCTCGGCCTTCTTCACCGATGTCATAGGTGAGACATTTTCAATCTGCCGACAGAGACTAAGCCCTGACCAACAATTTACAGGGATCCATGCAATCTTTGGAGGGTTTATTGCAGGCCTGATCATCCCGCACGAGGGGGGGTTTGCGATCGCTCTGGTTGAAAAACTTGAAGACCTTGTCTGCATCGTTTTCTTACCTCTCGTAAGCTCCATTATATTTCTTTCCGTATAAGTTTAGAAATAAGCGTCTCATTAGTATTTCGCTCTTTCTGGACTGAGAACTAACCTGGGGCTGTTAAACGACGGTATAACATGGGCATACATCGTCCTTATCTGTGTCATCGCATTTTTCGGAAAATTCGTAGGATGTGCGTTGACCGCTAAGCTTATGGGTTTCAGCAACAGGGAGTCTAGCGCGATTGGTACTCTCATGAGTTGTAAAGGGTAAGTCTTACCTTTCCGGTGCTACAGTTAACTACCATACTTATTTTTCTCTCCCGTTAGCCTGGTAGAACTAATTGTGTTGAACGTTGGGCTTCAAGCTCAGATCCTGGACACAAGGCTTTTCTCGATGTTTGTTGTTCACGCTATTGTCCTCACTGTTATGACTACCCCTTTAACTTTGTGGTGCTATCCCCCACAACACCGCCACGGCCGCAGTCCCCGAGTGGCCATTGAAAAAAAGACGATCGATGGTCAGGATCGGATCGAAAGTCAAGATCGCCCCCTCGAAGACACGTTCAAATCCAAGTTCTTAGTCGTGCTCAATAAAATCGAGCATCTGCCAGCCATCATGACTATAATGCAACTATTGCAAACCACACCCAAATCGCCATCGATTATCTCTGGTAGGAGCACGTCAACGGAAAAGGATCTGAAGGGCGATGATTCTCGGGATATTACTCAGGACAGAGATCTTCCGGAGTCCCCCAACTCCAAACCCCGTCCTGAAAACATCCACCGGCCCGTCACGATTAATGCGCTCCGTCTGATGGAGTTAACGGACCGTACATCCACGGTGATGAAATCTTCTGAGGCTGACGATCTAATCTTGCGAGACCCCCTTGTATCTGTTTTCTTCGCCTTTGGGAGGCTTCTTAACATTGCTATTGCGAGCACTATGTCAATCGGACATCAAGACTCGTTGGCAACGACCGTTGCTGGCCATGCGCGAGACAATGGCTCACAAATGGTCATTGTTCCGTGGCAGGTCGCCAAATCAAACGTCTTGCCCGAGGAGCTAGCACACGGACCTTCGATACCTCCTGAGACTACGTACAATCCTTTTGAGGGAATGTTCGGGAAGGCATCGGGATCGGAACGAGGGACTTCTGTCGTATACGAGAATTTTATTCGTAAAATTTTTGCAGAATCTCCCGTGGATGTTGGACTATTTGTGGATCGAGGCACGCCTGCCTCTGGGCATCAGCACGTATTTTTCCCATTTTTTGGCGGCCCAGACGATCGTCTAGCGTTGCGATTTGTGGTGCAGCTTTGCGCGAATGACAATGTGACTGCTACCATCGTCAGGGTAACGAAGTCAGTTAATTCACAAGGGGCGAATACGGAGACTGTAGCTAGCACTGAGACCCCAGAGAATTCAAAGGTGGGCGTGAGTACCCCGTTTGCATCTTACCTCACGTTGCATTAATAAATTACTTTAATTGCGTAGGCGGCGGCGTTTGCGGATACGATATATGCCCCGCAGAATACCCAGACCCGTATTGCCTCGGACACTGCGGACAACATCGTGTGGCTACGGTATGCTAAACATGCGACGGCGCCGCACAGCCAGCTCTCGCCTCAGGCCCGTTCTGCGATGCGGCGTATAACCTTTTCAGAGACATCGTCGCCGCTTCCGCTCCGATCCACCCTTGAACTTGCTGCTAAGGAAGCGAGTGGTGTAGCGAATGCAAGCAAGTCACTTCTGCTCGTCTCTGGGAGGGGCAGAAGATTTACGCCCGAATCTCACCGTGCGGAACTCGATAGTATTCTAGCCGAGCAGTCATCGGTTAACGCTGATGTAGCGAAGACTGTTGGTGAGGTTGGTGCAGGGTTCATGGCAGCGGGAACCAAATCAAATGGCATTTTGGTGTTACAGGCGGTCAATGGCGTGTGGTAGACACTTTCTATGAATGGTGTCCACGGCTTTGTATTGGTATTAATTTTGTCGTCGCCCAAAGTGGCCAATTTGCCTTAGTTCTTTCTCGTCTACATTATAAGAAATAATATGTGAATGTGGCTGAATTTTGCCCTAAGGATGACTGAGGGACGTTAACTTGCCAAGGCTATTGTTAAATGGAAAGTTTGACACTGATATCACATGACGTGTGAGATGTGATCGACACAATCATGATAAGATGCATCGTGATCCTCTAGGAAGCTTATGTCAAACAGTGCTGCTGGCCTAGTCCAGTTTGAAGGTCAAAGAGGCGTGAATATATGCAAGAGTACTCTGGGTCGTTATATGTAGTGAACCAATATAGATATGCAATGCTGAAGGCGATTCATTATTGGCACATGTAGATACCCGTTTATGCCGAGATACATGTGCAAGTGTCTCGGAAGAATACTACATAGGAAACATAAATAAGTAGTAAAAAGAGGAATATTGCCAAGTACGGGCTCATTATACATCATGTACAGGCCCTCCCAATATGCATGTAGATCATCGGGCCCGGAACATAGCGCAGGCTTAATATTCTAACAAGATCATGGGCCTCATCATGGGTTATAGGACAGCAAAATGAGGGATTTAAGCAGTTTCTTCAGAGGGTATGTTGGTGCGAATGAACGATCTGAGAGGTAGTCAGGCGTCTTGCCAACCCGGAAAGTGAGCCTGATAGGTGGACTGTGATGTTGTGAATAAACATATTTCACCTAATGTCGTTCCCAGAATCAAACCAGGCTATTCACGAGCATCGTTAGCAAATGAGGGTAATATAGCTTGTTGGACAGCCCAGCCGCATGGCGGCAGCCAATCCTCATTTTGACAGAGTCCTTGTAGAAAAAGTAGTGCATTTCAGCTGCGGATTTCTAAGAAAATAATTGAAATGTACATGAAAACACTTGTCAGGTATACGACATACCTTATGAGACTTCAATTGGAGCCGTCGTGCTCAATCCACGGTTCGAGCAGAAAACTAGAAAGATAATATCTAATGATACTATTCAGTATAGTAAATATCTGATTCAAACCAATACTCACATCTCAGTCTATTGGACTGAGATGTTTGTCTGTCATTTTCTGTCCTATATACTATGTACCAATAATGGTACGTTTCCCGGATCCATACGGATTCGTAATCCTTCTTTACTCATGCTGTGATCTATTTACTATTACGACTGCGCTCGGACTTATTCCATGTCTGACTTCCGACTTCAACTCTGACAATCTCAACACTCTCAACACTAAATTCAAAGGGGGTCAACAGATAAGTAACTGGCAACTCCAGTTGCTTATGACAGATGCAGCTTGTACTCAACATATGTGTTGTGCCCTCAGATAACTGTCCAAATGCTCCAGCATTTTTAAGCCAAGTAGCAGACACAAGAACACAACACCCAGGGGAATCACCAGATGCTCTGGATACTAAGAGTTATGAAGAACTAAATCACACCAGGGGCAAAAACTGTTAAAAAAGTAACCCTAATAGCAATATAACTAATGAGTGGCTATTAGTTACATTGTGTGTGAATACATAATGATCTTAACTCACTCATATGTCATATAATGGACTGAGGTGATATTACTATGGCCCTCCGGTTTATATATGATGCTACTAGGCACCATCAAAGGCGCATTGGTGGTACCGGGCCCGAGGATTAAAGTTAGGTGGTCTTGGGTCGGTCTATTTTTGCCGGGTGGATTTCGATGGTGTTATTTAACAATAACAAAAACTAAGGCAACATATATAGCCATACTGTTAAGAATTGACTATTTCTACTTATATTTTCTTCTCGCATTTATCACGGGTTTTGTATGTGAATAAATAATCTTTTCCTGAAATAGATTGTTCGATTCAGGACATTCGCCTTTTCGGCATGACACGTGACATATGTGAGCTCCGCTCGTAGCCGGTATCTATATTGCTCCGTCAACGACTCTATGCGACCACGACGGCCTTAGTCAGCAACAGACATGCCAAGATTTTTTCAAACTGCATTCGATGCCTCAAAAGCATTCGGAAAATATTGATATAGTGTACTATGTCATGGGTGGTTTGGAGTGGATTGAACGAAGATTGAGCGAGATGTATGATATGGACGGAGGGTGAGTTTGTCTGGTGGGCCAATGTATATACTCGGTGGAACAAGTGTAATCTAACAAACATGACGCGTTTAACTGTCTTCTTTTGGCGGTAGAGGTGGTGACAGAATTAAGGAGAAAGACAGAGGAGTTGAAAGGGTTGTAAGACTGTTTTCTGGGCAAAAGGCAGTGTCAGGAGTGTCATGGGAGGTAAGCCCCGGTCTTACGCTGTACTACATACCCTCATTTTCACTTTAGCACGTACTGTTTAAAGTGCAGACACTCTCTGAAGAATCAGATGCGCTGCGAACCATGCGCCGTTATGTCATATATCCCGTCGGGTACGCCAACGACGGCCACTCGCCACGCTTTTTCATCGAACGGCAATTGCATATATCCTCGTCAGAACCGGAGCTACTGCACCACACTCCAGAAAGGCCGCATTGGCGCAAATTATATCTTGTGGAGGTATCCTGGCGTTCGTTTTCATATTTCTGTTGTTGGGGCCGGCTTCGTGTTTCCGAATATTCGTAGTTTGCCACCAGTCGTCCGTTAATCGCTCGATGGAGGAGAGATTGGGCCACGGACTGCAGACGAAAACAATTATGCCGCAGGTAGGGGTAAGTACACATCCCAAGGTGGAAACTATTGAGCTTATGTGTGCGATAGCCGATGCATCCGCCTTCTGCGAAAGGTAATCAATGCCAATCAGGTTGGGGTCACATAACAGCCATGCTAGAGAGAGAGGTGAGCATACAGAATGGAGGACATGGGAAAGTCGTTATACTTACCTGGTGATATAGCTAGCGTTGTCTAATAGGGCACCAGAGGCACCTCCCCGAGTGAGGGTTCCAGTTAAGGACCCGCGTGTCTTCAGCCTGGCGCATGCTTGCTCTACCGGTGTTGATGATATATATCTTGCAACCACAACGCAACACAGAACGCAAATTAACCTCGAAACTTATCATCCAAGTCTAGATCAGCACTTCAAAATACCGGCGACGTGTGCAAAGACAGGTGGGGTGGGGTGCTGGGTTATTTGCTTTCCCTTTGGTCCACCCATCTGGTATGAGTCTCAGCGGAAGCCTGGAGCGCTAGAGAGAGAGGTAGGTACATGCGCCATACTATAGGCTGAGAAGTCGTTGTGCTTACATTATCTTGAAAAGTCAATGATGTTGGACGGGTCAGCCAAGGATGACGGTCCTGGAGTGCCAGTCGCCACCAGAGGGGAAACGGACATGCGTTCAGTACTACTTCACAATCTTGAAATAGAACATGCGGTCGGGCGTAACAGCGGCGAAGGGTGTATGCCCACAGTAAGATGTAGTTGGTACCATCGGATGTGGATGATGGAGATCCTTATCCCCGCGACACTTCCCGCAAAAGAACATCCGCAGCTTCATGCTGGCCCGCATTTCCACAACACCATACATGTTCCTGGTCTCGGGATCTCTGTGTCACCAATTCCTTTACACCGCTTTGAGAAACAATCATGCATGTTGGTGGTGGGGAACGTATCCCGACCCATACTCGTCAGACCACGAGACTTGGATGGATTACCCTTTGTTGGTGATTTTCGTCAAGCGGTGGCAGGAGAGACTGCCTTCTTCACTCTAGCAGTTCGCGAGCTTTCCGATAAGCAGGTCTTGCATGAAACATCGGAATCCAATATAAATCTGTTTATGCATTCTTCGGGCGCCTATTCACGACCGGACGCTGGCGCATTTGGGAATCTACTTGGCCCATTCTTGCAAGCTCTCATCGAAATACGGGGCGGATGGGCTCGTTCTGGTTTTGGTTCCGGTTTCGCTTTGATAAAACAGAGGTGTTGTCTGGTGGCTACATGGACAGATCTCCCACTTAGTCATTTTGATTACTGGCTTAGGTCGGCGACGCGTAATTGTGTGGGTCAAACTGGAATTCCTCGGATATCGATGGATGTGGTGGAAGAAACTATGCGCATGGCTAGTGGCAAGTTCCTGCCGTCGTCGAAGCGTCATATTGCTGGCTGCGGCTGCGCAGTTTTTATGTCGGCCAGATGCAATTCATTCAAGAACGCAACCATTCATTGTACACATTGCGTTAGATTCAAGGAGGCGCCTCTATCCGATGACCGAAGCCAGGTCGGAGCTGTGATACTTGAGCACTCCACGACATTGGACATATTCGCAAAAACGCAATTATATAGGACGTCGACAAGGTTGTGGCTGCCACTGCCGCTGAGAAACTCTTTGGGAATCGTACAGTTGCCTGTGAAACTGCACTTTACAGAGGCAGCTGTACTAAACTTGGCATCATCTTTTCCGTTTGCTGACGTGTTGAATGGGCTTCCTTCATGGTGAGTACGCAGCCCCATTGTGCTCGTCTAAAGCCTGATCTATGCATATCCAGCCTTGGACACAGCCCGGACTTCCCAGACGCCTTACTGGTCATTCGAGTAGTCAACTGCCTGGGGATGAGGTGTCACCCATACCGACAATATGTTTGAAATTGACCCGTCTTAAGACGATGAACCATGACGACTGTTTTTCCGGTAGATCTCTATTTTCCTTCCTCAACATTAGAACATCCCGTTGTCCTCGACGACGAGGGATGTGGTTTCGGGTTCCAGTACAATTTTCACGACCAAGTATAGGGTGCGTGGAGTGGGGCAGAGGAAAGAAAGAAAGAAGCATCGCATTGCGTGTATATCACTTGGCAAGGATGTCGTTGCGCGGAGGGCGTCATCGTGGGTGTGGATGTAGAGGTAGTGGGATGATACACGGAAGTACGTGGATGACCACTTCCATATATGTGTTGCCGTGATTATACTGTTTATTTGACTTTGGTTCAATAAAATGACAATTTAAAAAACTTCTATTGACTGACACGAAGGCAAGACTACAAAAGGGTAAGATAATGTTCCTTTCTTTTTAACGAAGACTTCCCGATGCACTTGCTGGTGTAAAATGTAACGGATTCTTAACAGCAAGTCCTCAATTCGGCAACGCTTCTTCATCGTTAAGGCAGTGCACGCACAATTTAAGGCAGTGCACGCACAATTTAAGGCAGTGCACGCACAATTTAAGGCAGTGCACGCACAATTTAAGGCAGTGCACGCACAATTTAAGGCAGTGCACGCACAATTTAAGGCAGTGCAACCACAGACAGGCGCCAAACAGGCGCCAACATCTAGGTTACTCTATTAATAGCTAATTAGAATCTAAGTGAACACCCACTAAAGAAATACAACCGCCAGAATACAACTACGAAATTGTTACGAAACCACATTTTTTGAGAAATCCAGATCTCCAAGTTCTTCAACGCTGAACGGACTCTTCCGCTTTCACTTTCTGCAACAAAGGCTCTAAAATCCTGCTCATAAAACCTCAACAAACTGCTTTCAAAACCTAACCAAGATTCTAACCGTAGTGATAATAGCATGTCATTACCCGGAAATGACGACAGAAATAGCGTACCAGGCAGCTCGACCACTATCCATGCAAACGGAAAGTCTCAGAACGCGGCAGTCCCTCAAAAGCACCAGTACAGGGCCGAACAACCCAAGCTTCCAGATCTATTAAAACAATATGACTCGCACCAAAGGCAAAGACGACGGGCAATGCATGGAAATGCAACACTCTGTGGATGTTTATACAGGAAAGGTCATTGTAGGCGTGTGTATAATAATTGTCCTATCCGCCCTCACCACGCAAATGTCATGACCATTGCATTCGCAGGACGTTCTCAATGTCATCAACGTCATTGTTCAGTCTAAGAAATATAAAGAATCTTTTTCCGTCGATAATATATGCCAACCCTACGCGCCTCAAGGAAATCGCATCGAGCTTGCTTGGCAGTTTCATGCTAAATCGAACAATCCAACCGACAACCTTCCCAAATTTTTGAGGACTTCAGGAACGACCCAGCTTAAGAGGTCCGAGGGTGGTTTTGTACTAGCGATAGAGGTAAGTGAAAGCGGCGTAGGGGTCAATCTAAGCTGATGTATATAACAGTCGGCGTTGTCCAATGATGAAGGCCATGGTGGACGTTCCGGAGAAGTGTGGCTCGATCCAGGCACAGGTTACGAATGAGATTGGATACAACCAGAATTTTCCGTCCGCCGTAAGGCACAAAGCCGACCATGCTTCTGACGAAGCGGAGACTAGTAAGAGTGCCGCACGATCCCTGGCATGCCGGGAGAAGTTCGGCACTCAACGTCCAGCCGAGCGTACGAAGGATTCTCACGCCTTTTGTTTTCTGCGACGACTCTGTCGCTCTAGTCTTTAAAAATTTTACGTTCAATTGATGCATTATCATTTTTTAAAAACATTTCTAATTATTTAGATCTCACACCATAAGGTCTAGATCCTTGCCACAATGGGTCTTTGTGCACTTGGGTGGAGAGAGGCACCCACCTCATGCAGAGGCGGGGTTTGGGGCCATAACACCTGGGGATCCCAGATCATTCAGTAGTACCACCAACAAGGCTGTTAGAAATGGTGGGGAGATAGCCTGGTTGATGGCACACAGGCACCAGTTACTAAATGGCAGTAACTATGAGGAACAAGAGGGGAGACCTATGGCAGATGCTTCACCAGGCAAAATGAATTTGTTCACAAACCCAGAAACACCACAAGGGGTCAACGCTGCAACATCACCAACTGAAGAAACCTGGGGCAATAGAAGACTCCAATCCCTGAAATTATACCAGGGTTTAAGGCAAACTCCTGAGAAATCCACAGTTTAGCTGCATTGTGGAATGCATGCAGCTCATTACAGATGGTTTGGCTGTGTTGTGGAATGCGCGCAGCTCAACACAGACAGTGTAGCTGCGTTGTGGAATGCATGCAGCTCAGTACAGACCGTTTCGCTACATTGCGGAATGCACGCAGCTCAATACAGACAGTGTAACTATGTTGCAGAATGTGTGCAGCTCAGTACAGACAGTTTAGCTGCATTGTGGAATGCATGCCAGACAGTTGAAGTTGGTGGTGCTGCAGGCATCCAGAACCACTATGATTTACTCTGCAGTGCAGCTGGGTACAGCACCATGTTACAGTCTGAAGGCACAAGGTGTTGGGTGGCACACCACACACACTGTCTTTGTCGCACCATACTTGTCTGACTGTCAGATTTACACGGCCCTTGCCCAGCTATTCCATGGGAAGTGAAAGTGGCCTTTAAGAGCCTCTGCCTTTTCCTTTAGATCTCACTCACCACTGAAGCATGACAGAAGGCAATGAGGGGTACATAGGAAATTTTTCTTTTTTTTTGCCAACTAGTGGTATCGTGGCTGTGGCAGCAGCAGTCCACCGCACCAGGATTTTATGGTGGTAATACAGGAGGTTTCCACAGACTATGATGTTCAACAACGGATAGCAACCGCCCGTAACTTATCTCATGACCCAAGCTGCTAGGGTGTGGAGTGCAGGGACACTTTCCCACTAAGTGGAAGTTGAGGCCCCCGATGACAGGAAAGAAGGCTGTTCCAGTTGCACACTGTGCCAAAGTTGGGCACTCAGATTGCAGTGCAGATGGGGTGACAGCTGCATCGACACCCATGCATGCAGCATCTGCTTTGATAAGAACCACAGAGCAGGAGCCTGCAGGGACTCCGACCCATGCTAGTATATTAAGCGCCAGATTGGGGCACCTTTGTGGATGTGGCATCCAATTTAGCCGCTTCAGGCAGCTGCTCAAGTGTAGTTGACTTCCTGGACATGCACTTGCTGGGAGAGGTTTGGACAGAAGTCAATTCCATTGCCTTGACAGCACAGTTTGGCATACCACGGGGCAAGAACATAACAAGACCTTTTCACTGGCACAGAAGCAAGTAGGCTGCATATGGAATTTGAATACCAAGAGTGTAGCAGTGCTGGATGAGACGCTCAAAGTGACCCTAAAGCTAGTCAAGCAGCGGGCAGTAGTGGCCAGCCATTTCTCAGGGAATGATGCAGAGAGGCTGCAGGAGAAACTGGTGCACACATTGTCCGTCATTCCATGGATGGGGACTTTCCTATGCTCCATTGTCATGTTTGCAATCAGCTCCAAAATCACGAGGAGTGTCACCCCCCCAACTTGGCGGTCTGGGCAGACATATGTATGCTGGATTTGGTTAATACTCCAGCACCTCCCAAATGAGCTGCCTAGTGCATCATCAGAAGCGTTAGACATAGGATGGTGTGGGGATGCCAGTCCACATTACCAGTGCGATATTAGTGGGGCAGAGGCAGTTGCCGCAGAAATGGGTCTGGGGTGGCATTGCAGAGCGATTTGATTCACTGGTGGAACCTATAGAATTAGTCTTGTTGGTACAATTGGACAACAGCGGCATACTGGCCATGTTGAACAAGGGCCGATCATACAGCAAGGAAGTGAACATGACGCTAAAGAGGTTTACAAGTTATTAGCCACAAATTGAATACAACTGAGAGCCGAATACATACCGTTAAGGGACAATGCATCAGATGCCCTCTGATGTAGGCGCATTACCAGTTTCCTTAAGGGTTTTCTGAAGGCACAGACCCAGGCCATGATATATATTCCTGGACATTCGGTACATTGGGTCCATTCACTGTAATGCCAGCCAGGGTTCCAGTGCAATTTACCGCATCATTGCGAACACCACCATTGAACCAATTCCATCTATCTCCGTCAATGTGTAGACCACCAGGGAAAGCAGGAGAGAGACCTTTCAAAGGAGAGGAATCAATGCACAACTGCCGACCACCATACACCATCCAGTCTTGCAATCAATTGCATCTGTAGCCTCTGAGGTGCAGCTACTGGAGGCATAGGGCTACGGAGCTGGACTACACAACATCTTCTGCGACATCTTCTATGTGGCAGAGTCTGACAGGCTGCCAGCATCCCTTTCGACCTTACACTCATTTGCTCTAGGGGTGGTGGTGAACCTGTCATTTCTGGGATAAGAACCAACTGCTGGAACTGCATTTGAGACAATTTCATTAACAAGGTACTCTCAGGTAGGCGCACACAACAGCTACTACAACCCCCCTCGATTTTTCATCTGCTACCATCTCTCAAGACTGGCCGTGGACTCGCCAGCTATATCTTTATTATGAGGAAATCAAAGGAAAGTCACTAGCATGGCTTCTCATTTTCCAGAAATAGATGCTAAGTTTGAGCAAATTTTACACCGGCTTCAGGGCAATCTTCTGGCAGCTCTTCATTACCCTACCATTTCCACAGTTAGAGGGGTCACTGAGAGGACTAGAAAACTTACAAGAATGTCCTTGGATTTAGAGGATGCCAGCATTTGGGATGTGCCAGCATGTCCATTTTGATGGGTTTATGCATTTTAGGGATGTCGCAGTACCATCCAAGTCACAGTTTGACACCAGTAGACACCTAAAATAAAAGAAGCCCTGATTAGTTGAAATGAGGATGGATAACAATAGGGTATTTAAACTTACCTTCGGCAAGACCGCCAGGGCTGGAGAAACCCAATCAGATTTTCTTAGCAGACCAACAAAGGGCTTACCTGATCGAAGCGCTGATCAATCTATCAAAGGTAGTCCCAACTGGGCCCAATGATCCACTGTTTTGCTAGTGAGATGGCAAAGGGCATGTAGATAAGGAACAACATTCTGGCATTCATCCTGTATCAGCGGCACTGTTACGACCCGTTCCCGGATGTTTCAATATCCGACTTCCGATCTCCCACTTTCGATATCCGATATCCGACTACGGAACATCATAGTTACCGTATCATCCGTGTTCTTCGTTTGTTCCGCATTTGGTAATTTGTCCGTTGACAAGTATTCACTCGTTTGTTGTTGTATTCCCGTCTCGGAATATTGTCTTCCTAATATGTCTTATTGTATTTCCGTTTTAAGAATACTTCCGTTTCCATCTTATTATGGTCTCAGTTTGTAGTACAATAACGAGTAGACTTATATTAGTTTCCGCGAATTTGTACTTTACTTTAGATCTGATATCGACTTAGTTTCTTATTCCTCCTCCCGTCTTTCTGTACGCTCGATATTTGGAACTCTTCAGAACTCTGAATATCCATATCTTCCGTCGTTAGTTCACTTCCGAAATTAAGGACATTGAGCGTTTGTGTAGAGGTGCAGCACATAAGCTGAAGCCGACGTCCTGACCCTATCCACGAGTTTCCGACTTCCTGGTGACTTCCCGATAGTTCCGGAATAAGTTCCCGACACGGCACTTAACAGTATATCAGATCTCAACTCTGCGACTCGCTCATCATGGGTCCCAAACGCAAAGCTGCCGAAGGACCATCCCAACTTCAATCCCCGTTGCAACTTTACACCACCCAACCCGAAACCCCAATTCAGCCGACAACATCAGCTTCAATCGAAGAAGTTACTGAGGAGGTTACCGAGGTAATGAAGGATCCCAATGATCCCCATACTTCCGACAACGAAGCAGAAGATCAGCCGGAGACATCAAAAAAGAAATCTCCCGACGAACCGACTGAAATGTTGTTTATCAACTCCATTGTGAAATTCGCTGACTATTTGAAATCCGCTGAGGATAGCAAAGAATCATCCCGCACCGGAGTCAAAGAACCCGAACCATTTACCGGCAAGGATCCGAAAAAATTGAAGAATTTCCTTCTTCAATGCCGTTTCAGTTTCCGTGATCAACCCAATGCTTTTAAATCCGACAGTCGAAAAGTCAATTTTGCGCTCTCATATCTCAAGGATACCGCTCAGGATTGGTTCGAACCCGGACTATCCGGAATATCCGACGAGACACCCGTATGGCTCGACGACTGGGATGCTTTCGTGGAAGAACTGGAAACTAATTTCGGACCTTACGATCAATCCGGCGAAGCAGAAAACGAACTAATGACGCTCAAGATGAAGGACAATCAACGAGTTTCCGATTATCTCATCAAGTTCAATACCCTCGCCGCACGATGTGGATGGGACGATTCCGCCCTCAGGCACCATTTCTATATGGGACTTCCGTCACACCTTAAAGATGAAATCTGCAAAGATGGGAAGCCAAAAACTCTCCAACTCATGCGGATGAAAGCTCAAACATCCGATGCCCGTTATTGGGAACGAAAAGCCGAGGTTTCTCGAGAGAACCTGACGGAACATTCTCAGAACAACAAGGCATCAACTAGCAAGTCTTCCGGCAACAACTCAGGCAATAATACCGGCTCTGGCACTAATACTGGCAAATCAAATTCCGACCGGAAGAAAGACAAGAAATCCAATAAGGAAAAACAGTCAACTTCCGACAAACCCGACATTTCCCATTTGTTGGGTACCGACGGTAAACTCACCCCGAAGGAGAAACAACGACGTATGGACAACAACCTCTGCCTTTTCTGCGGGAAAGGCGGACACAAGGTTTCCGACTGTACCGTTAAATCCAGCTCTTCCAAGGCTCGTGCGGCAACTTCCACTACGACTACGACGTCTAAGGAAAAACCCGCCACGGAGTCAAAAAAAGAGTAAGCAACCCTCCGGAATCTGCACGGACAGAGGGTTGCGTTGACTCTCTCCGTGTTTCCGAGGTTGTCCGTCTCAATGCGTCTGCTCTCTCTAATCCCGATTCATTATTTGTAAAACTCGTCTCTGACTTTCTTGGAAATTTAGTGTTCCGAGCTCTAATAGATTCCGGCTCCACACACTGTTTTGTAGATACCACCTTTGCCACGAAACATAATCTGAAACTCCATTCTGTTCCCGCAATTTCCTTGCGTTTGTTTGACGGCACTAGCAATACGGCAATTACTCAAGCCTGCGACATGTCTATCTGGTTCCCTTGTGGAACATCCCAGACTGTTACATTTTTCATAACACAGTTGGACTCTAGCTGTTCGGCAGTTCTTGGATACAACTGGCTCACCCGATATAATCCGTTGATTGACTGGGTATTGGGCAGTATTACTTTCCGGACTCCCGACACTTCCGTTCCTCCTGCAGCGTCTTTTCCGGCCAACGCCTTTTCGGCATCAACGGCATCTCCGGCTTCTATCGAAACTTCCGAGCCCCCAAAAATCTCTCTCATCAACGCTTCAGCATTTGTTAGGGCAAGTAAACTGGATGGCTCGCAATGTTTTTCGATCAGCTTAAAAGTTGATGAAGCATCTGGACGTTTTGCGACTCCAGAATTATCCGAGCTAAAAGCCGATCTGGAAGGAGTTCCCGAAAAATACCATGATTTCGCGGACATTTTCAGTAAGCAAAAAGCTGACAGGCTTGCACCACATAGGCCTTACGACTTAAAAATCGATATTGAGCCTGGTTCAAACCCTCCGTTAGGACCTATTTACCCATTATCCCAATTGGAACTTTCGTCTATTCGGGAGTTCCTGGATGAACATCTGTCGATAGGTTTTATCCGTCCCTCAAAGTCTCCGTATGGAGCACCCGTCCTTTTTGTCCGAAAAAAGGACGGCTCTCTTCGACTCTGTGTCGATTTCAGAGGGTTAAATTCCATCACATGGAAAGATAAGTATCCACTCCCACTCGTTACCGACTTACTCGACGCCCCACGGAAAGCTCAAATTTACACCAAAATAGACCTCAAACACGCCTATCATTTGGTCCGAATTGCCAAGGGTGACAAATGGAAAACTGCTTTTCGGACTCGCTATGGATCCTTTGAATGGTTGGTTATGCCATTCGGCCTTACCAACGCCCCTTCCGCTTTTCAACGTTTTGTTAATGATATATTTTCCGACATGCTTGACGTATGTGTTATAGTCTATTTGGACGACATTTTGGTATTTTCCGAGGATCTTGCTCTTCATGATGAACAGGTCCGTGAAGTCTTCCGAAGACTCCGTAAAAACGGTCTTTTTGCCAACGGTAAAAAATGTTATTTCGACATGGATTCTATTGAATACTTAGGTTTCATCATCGGCCCTGATGGTCTCCGTATGGATGAAACCAAGGTTCAAGTTGTCCGTGACTGGCCCGAACCACGGAAGGTCAAGGACATTCAATCATTTTTAGGTTTCACCAACTTTTACCGTCGTTTTATTCGGAACTACTCGGATATTACAGTACCGCTCACTCATCTTACCCGTAAAACTCAACCATGGGTTTTTGACGACAAATGCCGCTCCGCCTTCCAGACTTTAAAAAATGCTTTCACTTCTGCCCCAATCCTTTCCCATTGGAAACCTGATTTTCCGATTATTGTGGAAACCGATGCTTCCGATTATGCAATTGCCGCGATTCTTTCCATTCAAGAGTCCGACGGTGAAATTCATCCGGTCGCATTTCTTTCTCGGACACTTTCAGTATCCGAACTCAATTACGACGTTCATGATAAGGAACTTTTGGCAATTTTTGAAGCTTTCAAACATTGGCACCATTATCTCGAAGGTTTCGCAACTCCCGTTGACGTCGTTACCGATCACAAAAATCTCGAATATTTTTCTACCACTAAACTTTTAACCCGCCAGCAGGCCCGTTGGTCTGAATTTCTTTCCGCTTTCAACATGATTATCCATTTCCGACCCGGACGTCTTGGTGGAAAACCAGATGCCATGACTCGACGATGGGACGTCTATCCTAAAGAGGGGGAAAGTAACTATGCTGTTGTTAATCCACATAACCTGAAACCGGTTTTTACAACGCAACAACTTTCCGCATCTATCTGAGCAACTTCCCTTTACTATCCAATTATGCGTAGCGTCATGATTATGGACATTGAGCAATTACATCAAGATATCCTTTCCGCACTCACTTCCGACCCGGCCCTCAAGCCACATTTAGAAGTTCCCGACAATCCCAACCAACCCCGATGGTCACAAGACTCTCAAGGTTTTATCCGTCTCGATGGACGTATCTACGTTCCAGATTCCAACAATCTCCAACTCCACATACTTCAGTATAAACATGATCATCCAATCTCCAGACATTATGGCATCAACAATACTCTTGGTTTAATCCGTAGAGAATACACTTGGCCCAACCTCCGAGATTTCGTAACTCAGTTCTGTAAGTCATGCACCACCTGCTTACGCTCCAAAACCCAGAGGCATATGCCGTACGGCCTTCTCAAGCAACTCCTGATACCAGAAAAACCTTGGAATTCAATTTCCATGGATTTCATCGAACAACTCCCGACTTCCGAAGGCTTTACATCCATTCTAGTCGTTGTGGACCGATTCTCGAAACAAGGCATTTTCATACCCACTCATGATACAATCACGTCCTTACAATTAGCGGAACTTTTCATTATTCACGTATTTTCCAAACACGGAGTTCCATCTCACGTAACTTCCGATCGAGGCTCCAAGTTCGTCTCCCATTTCTTCCAGGCCCTCGGAAAAGCCCTCGACATGAAACTACACTTCACCTCGGGATATCACCCGGAAGGTGATGGACAAATGGAACGTGTTAATCAAACATTGGAACAATATCTCCGCATCTATTGTAATTATCAACAGGACAACTGGAAATCCCTTCTTCCGATCGCGGAATTCGCCTACAATAACTCTCCGAATGCAACCACCGGCATATCTCCCTTCTTCGCCAATAAAGGCTATAATCCGAATCTCACAGTACATTCCGAACGAGATTTGGCTTCTGTCCGTGCTCAAGAATTTATTACTGACCTCGACGAATTACATCAAGAACTTCGGAAAGCTATTTCTTCCGCACAGGAACATTATCAACGCTCCGCGGACAAAAACAGGATCCCGCCTCCTAATTTTAAAGTTGGTGATCAGGTTTTTGTAAAAGCTCAATTCTTCCGTATTACCCGACCTTCTAAAAAACTCGCTGAGAAATTCTTAGGACCTTTCGAAATTATAGCACAAGCCGGCTCACTTTCATGGACTCTCCGTCTTCCCGACAGTATGCGAGCAGTCCACCCCGTTTTCCACGTTTCCATGTTAGAACCTTGTGTTCCTAACTCATTCCCGGAACGTATTCAACCTCCGTCCCCTCCGGTCATCATTGATGGAGAACCTGAATTCGAAGTTTCCGAAATTTTGGATTCTAAAATCGACAATCGCCGACGTACTTGTAAATTGCTCTATTTAGTCAAATGGGCAGGTTATGAAGGTACCGACGAGGAAACTTCATGGATATTGGCCACGGAACTTGGACATGCTATGGAAATTGTTACTGACTTCCACACAGCTTATCCAGGCAAACCCGGATCTTTATCATCACTTTAATCTTTCTGTTCCTTTTCTGATCAACTTCCGACACTTCCGTTTTCACACTCATTTTAGGTTTTGCAAGTCAAAAATATTATTAAATCTATCTCAAAGTCTCTGACACCCCAAATCCGCCTTCCACTTCATCTCCTGCAACCTCCGCACTTTCCACCATATCCTGTACCTCCTCATCTTCACTCTCCTCTTTTCCCGACCCCCATCTCTGCTCCACACACTCCGCCAATGGATTGTTCGGCTGGTTTTTTGCCTTATCGGCAAATCGTTCGGATACCGCGATTACACCGATACTAACCATCATCTTCTCCAGGAAATCGTTTTGCCTCCGGAAATTCCGGACCAACAAACGGAAACCCTTCTCCTGGATCTCATTATGGCGATCCAGTGTTTCCCGCATTTCCCGCATCTCAACCCCGATGAAGACCATTGTATTGACCAATTCCTTAAGGAGCTCAACACCCATACCATCCGTACTCGGCACCTTAGTTTCCGCAGTTTTGGTCGCTCCTGAACCTTCCGCGATGGTAGGTTTTTGAGCCTTTTCACTTTTCGGAACCCTTTTCGCAGCAAGAGTGCACGGAAGTTTGAGGACCGCGCAAGGATAACAAGTTCCACCCCATTTTACCTTCTGTTTCCAACAAGTTATATTCCGTACGGAACATCGAGCACATGGAGTGTCATGGGCAATTTCCATCCGTTCCGGAGCCTTGACCTTTTGTTTCTGTTTCGAAAGATTAGTCAATTACCGACCTTTTGTAGATGCACTTACTTTAGGACTCGAAGGCCCAGCTTCTCCCTCTACTTCCACCTCCACGGCTTTTCGCTGTACGCAACAGTTATCGGTTGGAACCACGGAAATCTATGGAATCGGACTCACCTTTCCTTCCCTTACCTCCTTACGTTTTTCCGCCGCCTCAGCTTCTTGTTGTTTCTTCACTTCTTCTTCCTTCAACCTCCAATCCTCCATCACTTTCCGCAACCTCGCCAACTCTTTTTCTTTTTCTGCCTTCGCCCGCTCCAATTCCCGTTTTTCCGCCTCCTCCGCATCCTTCAACTCCTGCATCAACGCTCTTTCCTCCTCCTCCTGTCGTCGCTTCAACTCCTCCATTTTCTGGCGTTTTTGTTGAAGTTCTGCGACCTTCGACATCTTTTGAAGTACAGATATTTCAGTATCTGAGTCTTCCGGGGTAGTGATGAATAACGGCCGACGAATCGACATACAAGTCGTGGATAAAGAAACAAAAACGTTAATTCGAATATTTGGAGGTTTTTATACTCAGAATAATAACCGAAACTCTCACCTCCATAATTGCGTAAATTTCACGACACATAACAGTCAGCCGTCGCTTCAAACACTCAGTACCTAATCGCCTCTATGGGATTTCGGCCTAACAGGGGGGTACTGTTACGACCCGTTCCCGGATGTTTCAATATCCGACTTCCGATCTCCCACTTTCGATATCCGATATCCAACTACGGAACATCATAGTTACCGTATCATCTGCGTTCTTCGTTTGTTCCGCATTTGGTAATTTGTCCGTTGACAAGTATTCACTCGTTTGTTGTTGTATTCCCGTCTCGGAATATTGTCTTCCTAATATGTCTTATTGTATTTCTGTTTTAAGAATACTTCCGTTTCTGTCTTATTATGGTCTCAGTTTGTAGTACAATAACGAGTAGACTTATATTAGTTTCCGTGAATTTGTACTTTACTTTAGATCTGATATCGACTTAGTTTCTTATTCCTCCTCCCGTCGTTCTGTATGCTCGATATTCGGAACTCTTCGGAACTCTGAATATCCATATCTTCCGTCATTAGTTCACTTCCGAAATTAAGGACATTGAGCGTTTGCGTAGAGGCGCAGCACATAAGCTGAAGCTGACGTCCTGACCCTATCCACGAGTTTCCGACTTCCCAGTGACTTCCCGATAGTTCCGGAATAAGTTCCCGACACGGCACTTAACAGGCACCTGCTTTTCCTGGCACAAGGAGTCAATCCCAAAATAATGAGATTAGCAGGCAGATGGAAATCATTAGCGTACAAAGCTTACATTATGGCCTTCAGACAGATCATGCCACGGCATATAAGGAACCATTTCAGTCGGAAATGTAGCTGCTTATGGTTGGGTAGGTGGCGCAGCCTCGCCGCATTGGTAGGCAGGCTTTGGTGGGTGAGCGGTGAGTCTTCCCACACATACGCAGAGAGCTAACGCTCTCCCCCTACCCAACCATACAACTGCTCGTACAGTATACATGACATAGTAGATGAAGCTGGATAGTAAGAGTGCCACACGATCCCTGGCATGCCGGGAGAAGTTCGGCACTCAACGTCCAGCCGAGCGTACGAAGGATTCTCACACCTTTTGTTTTCTGCGACGACTCTGTCGCTCTAGTCTTTAAAAATTTTACGTTCAATTGATGCATTGTCATTTTTTAAAAACATTTCTAATTATTTTACCCACCCACCCTCGCCCTTTAAGCTGAGGACAGTAGTGTTAAATCAGTTATCATTCCCAGAATTATTATATTGGATAATAATGGATTAATAATGCGAGAGTTGTAACGTATGAGGAGACCCGCCCTCCCGAGCGGCGAGTCTTCCCACGCATACGTGGAGAGCTAATGCTCTCCCCCTACCCAACCATACAACTGCTCGTACAGTAGACATGATGTAGTAGATGAAGCTGGACAGCCCCCCCGGCGTCTGAAAGTGGGATATCATCTATGCCAGATTCCTCTGCGAAAAAAAATATGCATATTTTTTTTTGCCGATGAATCTGACATTGATGACACCCCGATTGCTCCCGCTTCCAGACCCTGGGGGGCAGTGTCCCTTGGGACACCAATAGTGATGACTCTGACAACATGTCACTTGTAGAGCAGTCAGTATTAGAGTGTATATATGATACGATGAAGCTGATCATTTTTTTCCCTTAATAGTGTAGCAATATTCCCAAGTGGTTCAGGACAGTATCTGTCAGCAAGCTGCAACACAGCACCCATCGGATCTCCCCCTTGGATAATCACTCGACTCCTAGCACTGATGCTGACCATCAAGATAGTATTCCTGAGGTGTGGAACCCCCTGAATTTTCAGATTCGTCTGCAAAGAAAATACACGCGTGTGACCAATCCTTGAAAGAAAAGGAGAGGTGGATTCTGAAGGCTTAGTGTCGTGATGGCTATCCGATGGTCCAATCTCACATTCATAGGATGGCTAGTTCAATTAAAGCACTGGAGCTGCTGAGGCATGTTCAAAGTTGAGACTAGTACCAACCATGTAGGCCTGTGGGTCAGTGAACAAAATTTCTGAGTAATGTCTCACTGTTGTTGATGTTTATATTTGTGTCTGATACTCAGAGCACAGAAAGCTGTGAGTGATTGAGGGACGTCAAGCTCTCCTGCGAGGTCATGGTCACTGAAGTGGGGGTATTGAAGTAAAAAGTCGACCGACATACCGAGAAATGTTGTTCATCTGTATGGACAGAGGATGGTGGTACTGACAGTGGGGGAAAGGTTTAGAAGAAAACTGTTATCTGTCACCCTTGATATACAGCCTAAAAGAAGCGCTCGGGATCAATATGACGACAAACAGCTCCGCAGCATTGATTATAGAAACATCTATTGCTTTCTCTCCCCTTTTTCTTTTACAGTAATGCACGGCAAACTGCCATAAGCATCCAGGCACCTGCCCCACCCTGTTCAAGCAGATTAGTTGTCACATGTGCCCTAACCTTCTAGATAGCAGGTGGAAGAATATGTATTAACTGAATTTAAGCTTCTGTATATGTTGAAATAGGCTCTTGCACTCTAATCCTATGTCAAGTCTATGTCAAGCTTACATGGCCATACCAGGACATGTTGTTCCTGACATGTATACTAATGGTTGAAGCTTATATTAGCGACAACCTATTTAACTGCTACAGTTGCTATCCCATACCTCAGTCAAACCATTACATGTATCGACTGAGGTATGTAACTACTGTTACTTTCATGATGTGTTATTTAACTAAAGCCTACTGTAGCATATTTCATTACAGGTAATAAATACAGTCAAACCATTACATGTATCGACTGAGCGTATTTCGTTACAGTATAAACAAAGATCACACGAAACACAACAAACGATGTAATTGGTCCGTATAAAGCCTTTCATGCAGGTTTGATTTGATTCCAGACCAAAACAAAGTGATTATTTCCATCATTCTACATTCCAAAGTGATAGAATTTGATTCTTATGGCTGCATGATACTTCAGTAAAAAAAAGGACATAGTGTTCTTGGTGTCAGAGTGTAGGAACGTCCACCAGAACGATGCACTTTTGCTTTCAAGTCAAGGCCCAAGTGCTTCAAGTTTTATGGCATCAGAACCACCCCTTCAACATGGTTTCTTAAGAGGATGGTTCACAGGGATTGTTGCCAGTTATTTTCCCTGACAACAGCAGCAAAAAGCGAACCTGTTGTTTAGGGAAAAGCCAATTAATCGACAAGGCTATACTGAACCAGCATTGCACACTCCAAGCATAGGAGGAAACATTATAGCATAGAATTTTCCACAGGTGAGCAATTTAAGCGAGGTGCTTGATGTCTCGCTGACCTCATTTCTTTTAAATTTACCGTAGAATATCAACTTCCTCAAAAACCTACAGGTACATGGACAATTAGGTATTTCACCGTTTGTCAGGGGACAACCTTAAGTTCCTCAAATTCACTTTTGACTTGTCAGAGTCTAGTCTCATAAGTCCAGGGTAAAGGTACCTTGTTTTTATCACATTTTCAAACTCCGCTACACTTTAGTTAGTCACACGCTAGCTGAGGGTTCCTTAGACTTTTCTCTTCGGATTCCCTCTGCTAGGTAAGTAGTACTGCAATTTGTATGTATATAACTAGATAGATATAAACTAACTTCGGATTCCCTCTGCTAGTGCCCCAACTCTGTCTTAGTGCGAGTCAGTGCAGTCTAGAGAGTCGCCCTTACAGAAGAAAAGTCTCACCTCAAGTGACCGGAACTACCGCCGCTATTCTTCGAACTACACTTAACATCACGAGTTGAGATACCTCCTCAGATCAAAATGAAAAATCGAGTTTGTGTATTTCGAGTTTGCGTATTTCGAGTTTCGCGTATTTTGAGTTTGCGTATTCGAGTTTGCGTGCGGCCCCCTCATTTTGACTATCATGTCGGCTTCTATGACCGATCCGCATCAGGTGTTAGAACAACACAGTAATGATATTCGAGAGCTCCAAGCTTCCCAGAAACAAAATACGGATTTGCTGCAGCAGATCCTTCAGCAACTCACCCTGCAATCACAACCACTGTCGACTCCTCCACAAGTGCCAACGCTACTTACATCGACTCCTCCCATCGTTTTGAAAAACTCAGGTCCGAAAATTCCACTCCCAAATGCGTATGATGGCGATCGATCCAGTGGTCGAACTTTCTACAATTCGTGCCTGTTGTACATCAGTATGAATGAAACGAAATTTCAGATGGATGAGACCAAGGTACAGTGGGTGGTTTCATTTATGAAGACCGGTCGAGCCACCCTTTTTGCAAATCGGCTCATGAAATCGTGGAGTCGAGGAGATTCGGTGTATTCATGGGAAACATTTGCATGGATTTTTGAACGCGAGTTTTTCCCGGCTGACGAGGCAGTGACAGCGCGTATCAAGTTGGAAGGGACGACTTACCATCAAGGCCGCCAAACGGTCAATGAGTACACGGACGAGTTTCGAGAACTCGTTGACCTCGCAGGTTACAAGGATCCGCTGGCTGTCGTCATGAAATATCAACATGGCCTGTTTCCAAGCATCCAAACTCAGGTCGCAACGATGGAAAATCACCCTAAGGATGACGACGAACAGGGCTGGTACGATGCCGCCTCTCGTTTCGACCGAAATCGAAATGCAAACGAGATTTTTCATTCGGCAGGCACTACGACATGACCGATCGCGCTGAAGCCCCCAATGATTTCATGCGTTGTTCCCCCACATCTCCCACATCTTCCACATTCTACACCGACACTACCTTCATCTAAACCAGTTGATGCGATGGATGTCGATGCAACCAAAGGCCGTGGCCTCCCTTCGACCCTCTGTTTTGAATGTCGCCAGCCGGGTCATTTTAGCCGAGATTGCCCTCGGAAGCTACACAGGATCTGCTTGTTACTTACCAGCCTTGATGACAAAGGACAGGACATGGCCATGGACATCCTCCTTGCTGAAGCTGATATTCGAACTGCTTGTAGCAGAGTGGCAGAATCTGATGATTCCCCTCAGGAGGCTGATCTGCAGTCAGTTCCGGGTTTTCCCAACCACAGCGAGTGAAGGGTATGCCCTCGCTGCCACTTTCAAATAGATTCAGTGTTCTTTCAGTTGATGATGTATGTACAGTTAATACATCTGGAGTTAAATCTCTACTGAGTGAGGACACTGAGAATCAAGTCATACCTGACCCACCCAAATCCTCTTCAGTCCACTCACACCGTCAGAGACCTGTTTGGGAGCGTCGTCTTCCAAAATCTTTCATTATTGCCTCAACTGCAACTGCCAAATCATTGCACCTAAAAGTTGAGCTCCAAACAACTGATACTGGCCTCCTCCGATCAACTCGTGCATTGGTTGATTGTGGTGCCACTGGTCTATTCATTGATCAAGACTATGTGCATGAAAATGGGATTGCTACACGATCACTCATTTACCCGATCTGTGTATACAATGTTGATGGAACACCCAATGAAGCAGGTTCGATCACTGAGGTTGTTGAATTGGTCCTCCACTACAAGGATCACTCAGAGAAGGCATTGTTTGCAGTCACCAAGCTTGGAAAGGAATCCCTTCTGCTTGGATATACCTGGCTAAGGGATCACAACCCTGAGATCAATTGGCAGACACAAGAAGTCAAGATGACCCGTTGCACCCCACATTGCAGGGAATGTAAAATCTCAACCCTTCGGGCACGTGAAGAGATCAGATGTTTACAAGCTTGCAGAGATGCCCCAGCCCCAGTCTTCACATCTGAGGAAATGGAAGAGCCAATTCCTGACTTGCTACCTGATCCGTCTGAGGAGGGTGAAGACCAAACTGATGACTCAATGGAAGATGGAGATCGATTATTTGTCACAGTGTTGCACCCAGAACGGACTCCAAGTCAGATTCGAGCATCTGCTACAGTATCTCAGCGATTAGGAGAGGCTAGTGCAAGGTTCAACACACCAAGTCCAAAAGGTTTTCGAAATATTGTCCCTGAGTACCTCCACTCCTTTGAAGACGTGTTCTCCAAGGAGTCATTTGATTCACTACCTGATCGAAAACCTTGGGACCATGCGATTGAACTAATTCCTGATGCAAAGTCAACCAACTGCAAGGTCTACCCCATGTCCCTCAATGAGCAAACAGAGCTAGATATCTTTCTTGCTGAAAACCTTGCAACTGGTCGGATACGCCCTTCCAAGTCACCCATGGCATCTCCCGTCTTCTTTATCAAGAAGAAGGATGGCTCCCTTCGACTTGTACAAGACTATCGCACACTGAATGCCCAAACCATAAAAAATCGATATCCACTCCCACTCATTTCAGAGCTGGTAAATCGATTAAAAGGAGCACGGTATTTCACAAAGCTTGATGTTAGATGGGGCTACAACAATGTTCGCATTAAGGATGGAGATGAGTGGAAGGCTGCTTTCCGAACAAATAGAGGGCTGTTTGAACCCTTGGTCATGTTTTTCGGTCTCACTAATAGTCCAGCAACCTTTCAGACTATGATGAACGACATCTTCCGGGATTTGATTGCTGAGGGAGTTGTCTGTGTCTACCTGGATGACATCCTCATCTTTACCAAGACACTTGAGGAACATCGGCGTGTCCTGTTACTGGTTCTTGAGCGTCTTCGTGAGTATAAGTTCTACCTCAAACCAGAGAAATGTGAGTTTGAAAAGACAAAGGTCGAATACCTTGGCCTAGTCATCTCTGAAAACCAAGCAGAGATGGACCCAATTAAGGTGTCAGGTGTGCGTGATTGGCCCACTCCCACCAGTCGGAAGGAGGTACAAGCCTTCCTTGGATTTACCAACTTCTACAGGCGATTCATAGCAGATTTCTCCCACCATGCGCGACCACTGTTTGACCTCACAAAAAAGGAAACAACTTGGAGGTGGACTGTGGCTGAGGACAATGCTTTCCTTCTCCTCAAGGATCTGGTTACAAATGCACCAATCCTGACAATGCCTGATGATTCAAAACCTTTTCGAGTTGAAGCTGACTCATCAGACTATGCCACTGGAGCAGTCCTCTCACAACAGCTGGATGATGGAAAGTGGCATCCTGTTGCCTTCTACTCAAAAAGCCTGTCAGCTGTTGAACGCAATTATGAGATCCATGACAAAGAAATGCTTGCAATGATTCGTGCCTTTGATGAATGGAGACATTTCCTAGAGGGTGCACGACACTCAGTTGAGGTATGGACTGACCACAAAAACCTTGAGTACTTCATGTCTTCAAAAAAGCTAAATCGAAGATAGGCTAGATGGTCCCTGTTCCTGGCACATTTCGATTTCCAACTGCACCACCGGCCAGGACGCTCTATGGGCAAAACTGATGCGCTCTCTCGTCGGCCTGACCATGGTTCTGGTGAAGGTGACAACTCGGATATCACCCTACTTAAACCAGAGTTTTTTGCAATTCGAGCTATGGAGGGTGTGTCAATACATGGGCCAGAACATGAATTCCTCACTGCTATTCACCAAGGAAATGAGAAGGGTGAGCAGGAGGAAGCAGTGATCAAGGCAGTGAAGGAACTCCAAAAATCTGGTGGCCGATCTATCAGATTAACAGAATGGTCAGAAGAGGATGGACTGGTGTTGTATCGGGGTAAGATATATGTACCAACAGACCCAGAACTGAGGTGTAGGATTGTGGAACAGCACCATGACTCTTGGGTTGCTGGCCATGCAGGACGATGGAAAACTTTAGAGCTAGTGAGTCACAATTTCTGGTGGCCAGGCATGTCACGATACATAGGGCAGTATGTCAAGACATGTGACACATGTACGTGCACCAAGTTCCAGCGTCAGATGCCAATTGGTGAATTACACCCAAACACCACACCAGAAGATTGATGGGATATAACCAGTGTTGACTTCATAGTGGACCTACCTGAATCCCAAGGGTATGATTCGGTCATGGTAATTGTAGATCTCATGACAAAGCGTGGACACTTCCTCCCCACACATAAGACCGTTGACTCTATTGGTGCAGCTCGGATCTTTTTCAAGGATGTATGGAAGCATCATGGACTTCCACAGCGAGTTATCTCAGATCGTGGATCACAGTTTGCAAGCCATTTCACTCGGGAACTATACCGACTCCTTGGGATTCAACCAGCCTATTCCACAGCATACCACCCTCAGACTGATGGGCAGACTGAACGAGTCAACCAAGAGCTTGAGACATATCTGAGGATATTTGTAAATCAGCACCAATCAGACTGGGTTGACCTTCTCCCACTTGCAGAATTCCAGTACAACAACCATATCCATGCATCTACACAACAGACACCATTCATGCTAGACTGTGGACATCATCCACGAATGGGCTTTGAACCAGACCTTCGGTCCAACAAGGTGGAATCAGCAAATGATTTTCGAGATTGGATGGCTGACACTCTTGAAGAGGCAAAAGCAGCACTGGCTAAAGCAAAGGATGAGATGACAAAATACTACAATCGTCAGAGAACCCCAGCACCAAGCTTCAAGACAGGAGACCAAGTTTTCCTGGATGCCAGCAATATTCAAATGGCCCAACCATCAAAGAAATTGTCACACCTTCGACTAGGGCCATTCAAGGTACTTGAACAGGTCTCACCAATTGCCTATAGGTTGGAACTGCCCAAGTCAATGAATAGACTCCACCCAGTCTTTAATGTGGTGAAACTGACACCAAAAATTGAGGATCCAATCATTGGCTGCCATTCTAAGCCACCACCAGATCCAATAGTAGTGGAAGGAGAGGTGGAGTATGAGGTTGAGAAGGTGTTGGATAGTAGATGGAGGTATGGGCGGATTGAATACCTCATAAAATGGCAAGGTTTTGGTGTGGAACATAATAGTTGGGAACCAGGACATAGGGTATTTGCCCCTGCCTTGACAGCAGATTTCCACACACAACATCCAGAGGCAGTAACAATTCAAGGCCCTATTCAAGGATCAAGGCAACCTCAGAACACCATAGCACGAGTAAACCAGATTCCAGGGTTTCGAGAGGTTAAGCCTGGACTTTATTGGCAGCAACAGTATGTCGGGATGCCATACCTTAAAAGGGGGAGTAATGTCAGTGGACAACCTTAAGTTCCTCAAATTCACTTTTGACTTGTCAGAGTCTAGTCTCATAAGTCCAGGGTAAAGGTACCTTGTTTTTATCACATTTTCAAACTCCGCTACACTTTAGTTAGTCACACGCTAGCTGAGGGTTCCTTAGACTTTTCTCTTCGGATTTCCTCTGCTAGGTAAGTAGTACTGCAATTTGTATGTATATAACTAGATAGATATAAACTAACTTCGGATTCCCTCTGCTAGTGCCCCAACTCTGTCTTAGTGCGAGTCAGTGCGGTCTAGAGAGTCGCCCTTACACCGTTCCCAAAACCGAGGTAATTGCCCCATACCCTCCCGTGGGTATAAATGCTTATAATATGGCAATATTGTCCCATTATTTTTCTCTGCCTGCGTATGCTTTCTTGATACGGCGTGCTGTTGTGATACTATATTTACTTCCAGTGGAATCCCATTGTCAATGGGATCACTGGCGGTCACACAAGTTGACAGGACCACAGTGTATAGTCTGGAACAGGACTGGATACAGGAAGTATACAGTGACTTACAAAACGTATCCAATGTTTTGTAGTTTCAGCTTATATATGCTATATCCCAGTAGATAAAATAGTAGAAATCACCGGAATATTTGTGAACATGACCTACCATGTATATATTTATATGGTAGAACTATATTATGTAATATCCATATATGGAAACACTATGAATATTTCAATGGAGAGCATTCATTGGATACATTTTGTAACTGACACATTTAGGCAGGAAATGACTAGTATTTAGTACTTAGTGTAGCCACCCTTTGCCTTTAATACATCTGAAGCCCTCCTAGGCATACTTTCAATCAAATCTTGACACACCTTTTCATCAATATTGTACCATTCATCCACCACCCTCTCCCACAACTCTTCCATTCCCTGGGGTGCATTCTCATACCCTGCCAACCTCCTCTTCAGGTGATTCCATAGGTGTTCAATGGGATTCAAGTCAGGAGACTGTGTGCTGGCCATGAGAGAACCCTGAAACCATTTTCTTGGAACCAATTCTGGGCCTTCTTGCAGGTATGCTTGGGGTCATTGTCTTGCTGGAAGATGATACCATTGGCAGGTTTACCATAGTCCTTAAGACTGGCTTGCAGGTCATCCTCCAGAACCTGGATGTAGAGATCCCCATCAATCCTTCCATCAATCTTGCATGCATACCCAACCCCCTCCCACAGCATGCACCCCCAAACCATTAAAGATCCACCACCAAACTTCAGGGTTCCCTCAACCAGCCTGTCACTCAAGCCCTCCCCTGCCTTTTTTCACACCCACTTCCTGCCATCTGACCCCAGCCTAATTTTGGTCTCATCAGACCACACCACCTTCTTCCAATCCTCCACAGTCCAATCCTGATATGCCAAAGCAAAATCCATCCTCTCCTTCCTATGCCTCTTAGAAAGAAGAGGCCTTTTCTTCTTTACCACAGGCTTCATCCCAGCTGCCTTGAGTCCATGATGCACTGTTTAAGGATTGAGTGACTGGTTGGTGATAGTGCAAAGTGCCTTTGTTGCATCTACAGCTGTATCAGCCTTTCCAGAGCTAATAAGGTGTTGTGCAAAGTGGATGTTGGCTGTGGAGAGTTTGGAAGGGTGACCACCAGAGGACTTAAAAAGGTGGGAACAGTGTTTAGAACAAAGTCTAGAGATAGTAGCATAGCTATAGCCAGTAGAAACTGAAATATGTCTGGCAGAATGGCCAGCATTAAGTAGAGAAAGGATCTCATACTGGGCAGCAGTGGAAAGGGGATGCATAGTTAGAATTGAGGGAATCTTAGCTGAGAAAGCCCTTCTACTTATACTGTAGTATAGAATGATCACATGACATGTTGAAAAACATAAACAACTGCAAACAATCAACATAGGCACATGGTTTTCATGCTAGAACCTGTCAGTTACAAAACCTATCCAATGAACCCTCTCCATTAAAATATTCATAGTGTTTCCATATATGGATATTACATAATATAGTTCTACCATATACATATATACATGATAGGTCATGTTCACAAATATTTTGGTGATTTCTACTATTTTATCTACTGGAATATAGCATATATAAGCTGAAACTACAAAACATTGGATACATTTTGTAAGTCACTGTAGCTATGGTGTCTGGAGAGAAGGGAAACATCCTGGGCTATATAAGTCATGGTAATGTGGCAATAGAACAAAAGAGGGGAACAAAGGAACAAGGAACAAAGGGAACACATAACAAAGAGTGAACGCATAACAAAAGAGCAAACACATAACGGGAACAATGAGTGAAAGTGTAAGACTGGGGGCGCCAGGCTTACACCCCTCCCTACACAAAAACCAACCCACTACCCCAAATTTCACCCTATTGGACGTCCTTTGTCAATGTGGAGCTTCAGGCGGCGGAGTTTGTAAACCCCGTTCCAATAGTACAACAATGTCACAGCGACAGAAATTCGACATGGCAATTAAAATAAGATTATCTAGAATAACAATTCACAGTCACATCAGTATCAGTTGGGCTGGTTGCAGGCATCTGAGTCTGTATCATCATCCCTGTAACAAACGGGAATGGAGTCATCTGGCAGATCTTCTCCCTGAGCAAAATACTCTTTAGCATCCAACAGGATGGCCCCCATAGGTTCTCTCTTGATGGTAGGTGTTTTCAGGGCAGCAAAATCGGCCAGGAGTGACACCTCGGGCAAGATCTCCAGGGCAGGTGTGGCCAACATGTGCAGTCCAACCCTCATCACTGGGGACCTTTCGGCACCTCCAACACCCTCCGACTGCAGAAAGACGTTCGCGGTCAGCAATACTGAGTGGATCGGGATGAGGGAGTGTGGTACTGGTGGTGGTTGACGATGTGCGAGCAGGGCCAGGTCCAGGGGTGGAACGAGTAGCAGGAATCTCCATGATAAGGCTTTCCCACTGCATGGACATGAGAGCAACAAGGTTGTCAAAGCTGATGGTCTCGAGGTCAAAGTCCGGAATAGACATGATGTGAAGGAGGAGCATGGGGTGGGAATGAAAGAGGAGCTGGTATTTGTAGATACAGTATGGACATTGACAATGGTTGGCCCTAACGCATTGCGTGCATCTGCAAGAGCGGCGGCATAATCCAAAAACGAGTGCCGATTTTGAGCACACAAAAAGAATGTGCGAAGGGCGACCATCTTGTAGCCCTTGGGCATAAAACGGCTTCGGATCTGCTTCTCGAATGTCTCCCATGATGTGAGCTTCAAGAAATCCATGTGGCCAGCATTCCACCAGCCAGCCATTGTTGGTTCTTGCATATTGGCACCTGCAAGTCGAATCTTTGTCTCAATAGAGAGGTCTGGAGCTTTGTCCGTTTTTGTGGAGGTGTAGATAGCAAAACCATCCTCACACTGGCCAAGCCAAGCTTCAATAGCAGTTGCTGTGAGGGGGCCAGTGAAGGCAGTGATGATCTTTGATGCCATTGGTGATGTGTCACTGTCGTCGTTGCTGTCGTCTGAATTGGGAAATGTGTGTGGCGATGGAAGGCGATTTTGCATGGAACTGGATAGGGGAGTGTGAATTGTGAGAGAATGTGAATGAGTGGTGTGGCGAGTGAACCGGGGTGCGGTGGAATCGTCCAGAGTGAAAAAAAAGGCCGGTGTCAAAAAAAAAGTGGAATCCCATTGTCAATGGGATCACTGGTGGTCACATGAGTTGACAGGACCACAGTGTATAGTCTGGAACAGGACTGGATACAGGAAGTATAGCTACGGTGTCTGGAGAGAAGGGAAACATCCTGGGCTATATAAGTCATGGTAATGTGGCAATAGAACAAAAGAGGGGAACAAAGGAACAAGGAACAAAGAGAACACATAACAAAGAGTGAACGCATAACAAAAGAGCGAACACATAACGGGAACAATGAGTGAAAGCGTAAGACTGGGGCGCCAGGCTTACATCCGGACTCACAACAAGACAATAAAGAAAATTTTCAAGGCTCCTGCAGCTCAGGTATGCTCGTTTTATTGATATAAAACTTCCGATATACATGGTGCTCCGACCTCAATTCAACTTCCACCGTAAGGCAATCATTCATATTCTCCAGGCACGGCACGGTTTAGTATGGATTATTTGTGTATGCATGGCCCCAGGGTGCATTCCAGGCTTTTCAAATATCAAGACCATCGCACTACAAGAAAACCTACGAAATTTTCCATGCTGATTAGTTCGTTATTTAGTGCCTTCGTACCCCCAACCATACAACAATGCTATTTATAGAAAGAGCTCAACACGGATACAGTCAACGTAGGTAGATGTAGGATGACTAATATTGCGAAAATCCTCCACTTGATCAACAATAATAATGAGGGGGCATAACGTAGATTGATTGGTGCGGCTTAAAAAATAATATTGAAAAGGGCTAGTCTTCAAGTGAATTTCCATCCCATGAAGCCCACCCTGTAATCCACTGACCAACTATCTGAAGTCGATACCCTAATGAGCCAGCGTTACATAGGACGCGGAGGAACAGCGATGATTCATTGTGGAAAATGATTAAATATGATGTTTGGAAAAATATATGCGTGGATCGTCTGTGTGAAAGTTAACTAGTCAGGTGGATCCCCTTTGGGATATTTGGGCGAATAATAGGCTGGTTTGCCTGGAAAAGGAAAAGCAGATTCAATCTTGTCTAGGCGATCGGAATATTTTGGTTTTTGTAATTTGCCACGTCACTGCACAGGAATATCGGCAATAACATTACTTCTCTTTGAGCACATCATTAATACCAACATCTATTAGGAGGTTGGTCGACGGACTATAAACACTTGAACATAGAAAAGATGAACTTGTCCTCCCAGCACATATAAAACAAAATGTCCATGGGAGAAAGCAAACACATTGCACAAAGCTCTTCAGCCTCTCTCTCTTCAATGGGATGCAAGAGGTCACCAGGTGGCAGGCCTTGCATATGGCTTTGCATATATTTCTGAAAATTTTCAGAAAATACAAAACCGCCGCGCGGGGGGCAACCTTTTCTTGACACCTCAAGAGGGAGTGATTGAGGCGGTCCAATTGTTGGTCAGACAGATCAACACTCCCATCTTCCCCAAGTTCAAACAAGTGCACTCTGAGCCAGTGTTGCATGGCATCCCGTTCCGTGCTGTGATGGTAGGAGCAATTTCTGCGAAGCAGATCATCCTGGATCAAAGCATCTGGAATACGGCCTGCAGAAATTGCCGAGGGTGCCTGACTGGGGGGTGCGGGCAAGGGTTGAGGAAAGGGAAGGTGGGGCTGGTTGTGCCGTGAGGAACAAATTTAGGCTGGAGAGTGCGTCCAACTCCTCAGCCATAGTTGACTTCACAGGAGGTACCATGAAAGCGGAATTTCGCTCTAGGTCCTCAATTATGATTTGGCGGGGAGTTGTACTACAGCCAGTAATCCACCAGGAATACTACTCAGTGAATTGAAACAATAAATTCTCTTTACTCACTTTTGCATCTCCCCGTCGGAGTGCCTACATACACCACTCGTGTTCAATAATGTCGTGCGGATCTCCCCCCAATCCGCAATTTCGACATGAAGCCTAAGTGTTGTATCTTCTTTAGTAATAAACCTGTAGGTCTGTGGGTCAGCGAATAAAATTTCAGACATTGATGTCTCACTGTTGTTGCTGTTCGTCCTTGTCTCCGATACTCTGAGCGCGGAAAGCTGTGAGTGATTGAGCTCTCCTGCAAGGTCGCCGTCACTGAGGAAGGGATAAGTGGAAGTATTGAAGTAAAAGTCTCCCGACATACCGAGAAATGTTGGTCATTTGTATGGACAGAGGATGGTAGTGCTAACAGAGTGGGGAAAGGTTTAGAAGAAAACTGTTGTCTGTCGCCCCCAGCCTTTTATGCAGCCTAAATCGACCTAAGCGAGTCGCTAGAATTTCACAAGCGCTTGGGATGAAAAAAACAGCTCCGCAGCATTGATTATAGAAACGTCTGTCACTTTGTCTTCTTCTCTCCCCTTTTTCTTTGACAGTAAGGCACGGCAAATTGCCACAAGTATCCGAGCACCTCCCCCACCTTGTTCAAGTAGATTAGTGGTCACATGTGCCCCAACCTTCTTCTGGATGGCAGGGTGGAAGAATATCTATTAACAGAATTTAACCTTTTGTATAAACAAAGATTACGCGAGACACGACAAACGATGTAATTGGGGGCAGTATGAAACCTTTCATGCAGGTTTGATTTGACTCCGGACCAAAGCAATGTGATTATTTCCATCATTCTACGTTCGAAAGTAATAGATTTTGATTCTGTATGGCTGCTTGATACTTTGGTAGGAAAAGGGCATAATGTTCTCGGTGTCAAAGTGTAGGATGCACTTCTGCTTTCAAGACAAGGGCCAAGTCCTTCAAGTTTTATGGCGTCGGAACCACCCCTTCAACACAGTACCTTATGTAAGAAGATGGCTCACAGGGATTGTTGCCAGTTATTTTCCCTGACAACAGCAGGAAGAAGCGAACCTGTTGTTCAGGGCGAAGCCGTTTAATCAACAGGGCTGCACTGAACCAGCGTTGTACACCCCAAGCATAGGAAGAAAAAATATGGCATAGAATTTTCCACAGATGAGCAATTTAAGTGAAGTGCTTGACGTCCCGCCGACTTCAATTCTTTTAAATTTGCAGTAGAATATCAACTTCCTCAAAAACTTGCAGGCACATAAACAGTTAGGTATTTCACTGTTCCCGAAGCCGCATACCCTCCCGTGAGTATAGATGCTTATAATATGGCAATATTATCCCATTATTTTTCTCTGCTTGAATATGCTCTCCTGATACTGCCTGCTGTTGCGATACTATATTTACTGCCGGGCTCACAACAAGACAATAAAGAAATTTTCAAGGCGTTCCTGCAACTCACATATGCTTATTTATTGATATAGAACTTCTGATATACAAAGTGCTCCAAACCTCCACCATAAGACAATCATTCATATTCTTCAGGCACGGCACAGTTTAGCATGGACTATTGGTGTGTGCATGGCCCCAGGTTGCGTTCCAAGTTTGTCAAATATCAAGACCATTGACAAAGGAAGATTGCGAGCAGAATGTTAATTTCAGACCAAGTGGATTACTCAAAGTTTTTGTGTGTGACATCGGACTCGAGCTGACTTACCCATCTCACGCTTTAGGGTAAAGCACACGATACCAGGACACGGTGAGGTTCCCGAACCTCTTTATTAGAGCAACCGCGTGTCACCATACCGAGGGAGTGATACAAGGAGATAGGGCAGAGTCGCTCCGTGTGTCAGTAGGGTTGAATCATGACTCCTGTTTAGGCATTGACAATAACATGTGTGAGTTGAGGACATAGACCATGTCACCGCCAGTACTCACCATCTACTGTCGTTGTTGTCGTCGTCGGACGAAAATCGTCTAGAGCTACGAAAGATGATCTCTAGTAACGGCGGCGAATCCTTGGTCTGCAATGGCAAATAGACCAACGAGTAGCATTGTTAGCACCCAGAATATCCTGTAGAGATCATGCTATGGTCAGCACAATGATATTTGGATTTCTTACGCGAACATACCCCCAGTCCCTTCCCAGTCCAGTTCGCCGTCCACCTCCAGGCCTTCGCACCTCACCTAGAGGGTTAGTATGTTCGGATGAACCCAGCCATATTCCTTCTTCGATCAGGTCTTGGAGCCTTTTGACCAGCATCGACAACGCTGCTGTTTTGCCCGGTGGGGGCAGGAGCACTGGCGGTCGAAGGAATGCTTATTGGGGTAGTTCCGACACGGCGCGATAATGCAGATGGCGCAGCGGCAGAACCGCTGATGGGAACTTGCTGATAGTCGAAGACAGATTGACGAGATGTTGTGGGTGTAGGAACGGAGTATGGCTGAGTTCAATGGAGAACGGTCGAATTCACTGAGAATAGCCGAGTTCAACGGATTAGTTTTCGAGGGGACGCAAATACTTTCTTTTCCAATAGCGATATCAAGTTCTTTTCCATTCTTTGTCCCAACCTCCCTTGATCATGCCGTGTGATTGAAAGTCAACATATGGGAATGCGGGAAGAAAGAAGGAAGAAGGAAGACAGAAGAAGTAGGATTAACCGTCTACCACTCAGCATCGATCGATCCATGTTAGTGTGCCTTACATAGGCTGATAAAAAGTCACTCGCGGTGGTTTACATAGATGTACTAGGCATTGTGAGTACATAGACATGCCTGTAGATTTAACTAGTTCTTGACAACTGTAGGTTTATTTGCCCATCCATTAAATGCCATTATACCAATTCTAGGTAGATCTCTACGTTGGTAGCATGACTAATATTGCGAAAATCCTCCACTTGATCAACAATAATAATGAGGGAGTATGGCGTAGATCGATTGGTGCGGCTTAAAATAATATTGAAAATGGGTAGTCTTTAAGTGAATATCCATCCTATGAAGCCCACCTTGTAATCCACCGATCAACTATCTGAAGTCGATACCCTAATGAGCCAGCGTTACATAGGACGCGGAGGAACAGCGATGTTTCATCGTGGAAAATTATTAAACATGATGTCTGGAAAAAAATATTCGTGGAACGTCTGTGTAAAAGTTAACTAGTCAGGTGGATCCCCTTTGGGATATTTGGGCGAATAATAGGCTGGTTTGTCTGGAAAAGGAAGAGCAGATTCAATCTTGTCTAGGCGATCAGAATATTTTGGTTTTTGTAATTTGCCACGTCACTGCACAGGAATATCCCCGATGACGTTACTTCTCTTTGAGCACATCACTAATAACAACATCTATTAGGAGGTTGATCGACGGACTATAAACACTTGAACATAGAAAAGATGAACTTGTCCTCCCAGCACATATAAGACAAAATGTCCATCGGAGAAAGCAAACGCATTGCAAAAAGAGCTTCGGCCTCTCGCTCTTCAATGGAATGCAAGAGGTCACCAGGTGGCAGGTCTTGCTTATGACTTTCCATATGTTTCTGAAAGTTTTCAGAAAATAGAAAACCGCCGCGCTGGGGGCAAGCCTTCTCTTGACACCTCAAGAGGGAGCGATTGAGGTGGTCCAATTGTCCGTCTGACAGATCAACACTCCCATCTTCCCCAAGTTCAAACAAGTGCCCTCTTAGCCAGTGTTGCATTGCATCCCGTTCCGTGCTGTAATCGTAGGAGCAATTTCTGCGAACCAGATCACCCTGGATCAAAGGTAGGCATCTTGAATACCGCCGTCGGAAATTGTGCAGGATGCCTGACCGTGGGGTGCGAGCAAGGGTTGAGGGAAGGGAAGGGGGGGCTGGTTGTGCCGTAAGAAACAAATCTGGGCTGGAGGGTGCGTCCAACTCCTCAGCCGTAGTGGACTTCACAGGGGGTACCATGGAAGCGGTATTTCGCTCCAGATGCTCAATGTGATCTTCAATTATCTCGTGACGGGGAGTTGCACTACAGCCAGGAATAATACTCAGTGAATTGAAACGATGAATTCTCTTTACTCACTTTTGCATCTCCCCGTCGGAGTGCCTACATATAACACTCATGTTCAATAATGTCGTGCGGATCTCCCCCCAATCCGCAATTTCGACATGAAAACTAAGTGTTGAATCTTCTTTAGTAATAACCCTATGGACCTGTGGGTCAGCCAACAAAATTTCTGACATTGATGTCTCACTGTTGTTGCTGTTCGTCCTTGTCTCCGATACTCTGAGCGCGGAAAGCTGTGAGTGATTGAGGGACGTCAAGCTCTCCTGCAAGGTCGCCGTCACTGAGGAAGGGATAAGTGGAAGTATTGAAGTAAAAGTCTCCCGACATACCGAGAACTGTTGGTCATTTGTATGGACAGAGGATGGTGGTGCTAACAGAGTGGGGGAAAGGTTTAGAAGAAAACTGCTGTCTGTCGCCCCCAGCCTTATATGCAGCCTAAATCGACCTAAGCGAGTCGCTAGAATTTCAGAAGCGCTTGGGATGAATATGAAAACCAGCTCCGCAGCATTGATTATAGAAACGTCTGTCACTTTGTCTTCTTCTCTCCCCTTTTTCTTTGACAGTAATGCACGGCAAATTGCCAGAAGTATCCGAGCACCTCCCCCACCTTGTTCAAGTAGATTAATGGTCACATGTGCCCCAACCTTCTTCTGGATGGCAGGGTGGAAGAATATCTATTAACAGAATTTAACCTTTTGTATAAACAAAGATCACGCGAGACACGACAAACGATGTAATTGGGTAGTATGAAACCTTTCATGCAGGTTTGATTTGACTCCGGACCAAAGCAATGTGATTATTTCCATCATTCTACGTTCGAAAGTAATAGATTTTGATTCTGTATGGTGTTAGAGTATGATATTACAGCTCTTACATAGTCTATGATGTTCCCTATATTTTTCTGATATTTGTAGTGTTTTTCCCAGCACTGTAGGTGCAGTATTGAGTGAGTTACCTAGTAAGGTAACTGATGTGTAGGTGCTTAGGTAAGCACCCTGTAGTATACTCCGCTGTGGGTGTGGGAAAGTCTCCTTAGTGTTTACTTTCCTCACACTCACAGGTATGTAGTTATTTCACAGTTGAATACATTAAGTGTTTACTTTCCTCACACTCACAGGGTGTTTGTCAAGAGTTATTCAACTGTTTCAACAGGTTATGGGCCCCGGCTTCTAAACCGGTACATCCAGTTGTCATCTGCACAATCCATCACTTTGCACATCTTTTCTGACAACTTCTACTTGTCCAAAACACTCTACATTGCGTTTGGATTTTATTTTGGTTATATCTCCTTGGATTTTGGCCTGATTTGGTCACTTTTTGGACTCACATCTCACACCTGTGATTGTGCGCATTTTTCGCCCATCTAGGCGCTGTATCCATAAAAGGAAATATATTCCCACACTCCAAATCGCTTGTCGTCGCTCAATTTCCCTTTTTTGGGCAACTTCATTTTTATCACCCTTGTGACTCACCCTGTCACACCCTGTCACCTCTCTCTCCAGTCACACTCTTCCCTCACACCTCAAGCACTTCACAGTATCATCTGGGTCTGTGCCACGTCATTTTCCCTTTTTTAACACGGTCTTTTAGATACATTGAACTTGAACTGTTGGCATTGTGCTCTTCAGTGGGCCTTTGTTTTTACCTTCCTTGCAATATCACGGTAACCCTGTTGAGCAAGGCGGTGTTACAACTGCGAGTCCAATTACTTAGTTCTTTTTAAGTTAAATTCTTGGTGGATATTGACGTGTCATGGCATCCAGTGATACTTACAAACGTAGTGTCATATTGGGAGAGAATAATTATGAGGATTGGAGACATGACGTAATTGGTCTTTTGCGTATGGAGAACTGTCTCTCTATTGCCACTGGCAAAGAAAAACAACCTAGTGAGACTAGTTTACAGTCTGCCTGGTTGGAGCGCTCCAATAAAGCAGCTGGTATCATATGGCGCTCTCTTGGACCTACACAGCGCACCCATGTTGATATTGATGATGGTCCTGATGATATGTGGTCTAAAATTGACAAGGCACATAATAAACAACTCCTTGCAGTTCGTTTTAGTGCCTACAATGACCTCTTTAATATTCGGAAGGAACCTGATGAATCTCTAACTTCATTAATGAGTCGTGTTGACAAGGTTTGTGCACGTGTCCAGAACTTGCGTCCAAAGGGGTACACTCTTGCCATGCTGGATGATGAGCTTGCTGCTCTCACTTTACTTCGTTCTCTGCCTGAATCTGACTCTGTGGACTTCATCTTTAATGATGAATACTGCTATCACATTCTCTGATGTCAAAACTCACTTTGCATCACAAGAGAGTTTGCAGTCTGCCAGAAGTTTAGAGACGGCGAACAAAATTGTGTCAAAGACTTCCAACACTTCTGGTAAAGTTCCTTGCACATTCTGCAATGGTTCCACCCACACCCAAGACAATTGTTACGAGTATGCAAATGCACAGAAACAGGCAAAGGCCAAAGTTGAGCAGAAGAAAAAGGAGTATAAAGAAAGAAAGACTGCTAAGGCTGACAAAGCTAATGCGTCTGACAAGGTATCAGAGGAGAAGAAACCAGAGAGTGCTGGAAATGCAAGTGTTTCTATCCCTGACTCTACCGATCCATCTTGTGCTCTCCTTGTCAATGCTAGTTCTGACTGGACTGCTGACACAGGTGCTTCTTCGCACATGACTCCCCATCGTCATTGGTTTTCAAGTTATACCCCATTTCAAACACCTATCCAAGTTGCAAATGGACAAATAGTTATGTCTGCAGGGATAGGAGCAGTGCAGTTTAAGCCTAAAGGGAATGGAAATGTAATAATAGAGTTTGAAAGGGTTCTCCATGTTCCCCATCTCACAAGTAACCTCCTCTCCGTCTTGTATTTGGCAAAGAGAAAGAATTTCCGTGTCTCTATCTTTCATTCCACCATGTCTTTCTATTTGAGAAAGGTCTTGCGTTTCACTGCCACAGTCAATGAACATAACCAGGCCTATTTGGATGGAATGACGGTACCTATGACGGATTATGCAGGTCTTGTTACAACCTGTCCCTTGGACTCCACACTTTGGCATCGTCGCTTTAATCATCTCAATCATGCCGATATCCAGAAGCTCCTCAAAGGTGATTTGGTTGGTGGGATAAAGATTGACTCTCACACGTCTCCTGATCCTATTTGTGAACCTTGTTTGGCTGGAAAACAGAACAGAGTGATTAATAAAATAGCAACAACACGCTATACTAAACCACTTGCACTCATTCACAGTGATGTTCATGGTCCCTTGCCTACACAAACTGTGGAAGGGTTTCGCTACTGGCACTGGAGGCACCCTAAGATTTTTGGAGTTGGAAAACCTTCAGAAAATCTTGCTATTTGGCCAAATTTTCTAAGCATTTTTTGAACACAAAAACTGTTTGAAAATTTTGAGTATTAGCAGGTTTTTCTGAGGCTAAAAATTGTATCTGAAAATCCTAAAAATCTGCATCAGGAAATTGTAAGGAAACATTGTTAGAAATAGCCTATTTTTTATGGATTTTATGAATGAGAAAACTCTTAAAAAACCCGGTATTTTGTTAGGGTTTTTCCACCCAACATAATCCTATGAAAACTGTAATAATGTGCCTAGAGAAATTAATTAAAAACTACATATTTCTACTCAATTTTGCCCCTCAGGGAATTGAGTGAAAACTGTGATTTCCTGTCTGAAAAAATCTTGTGAGAAGACAAAGTTTTCTTAAAGTTTTGTCAAGGGGAAAACCATAATGAAATTTAAAATTTAATGATGTGAGTTTTTGTGACACTTTGTGACTTTTTGCAATACTTTGCGACTTTTTGCGACACTTTGCGACACTTTAGCGACTTTGTGTGACACTTTGCGACTTTGTGTGACACTTTGCGACTTTGTGTGACACTTTGTGACACTGTGCAACTTTTTGCGACACTGCAAGACTTTTTGCGACACTTTGTGACTTTGTGTGACACTTTGCGACACTTTGCGACTTTTTGTGACACTTTGCGACTTTGTGTGACACTTTGCGACTTTGTGTGACACTTTGCGACTTTGTGTGACACTTTGCGACTTTTTGTGACACTTTGCGACTTTGTGTGACACTTTGCGACTTTGTGTACTTTGCGACTTTGTGTGACACTTTGCGACTTTGTGTAACACTTTGTGACACTCCCCGACTTTTTGCGACACTGCAAGACTTTTTGCGACACTTTGTGACTTTGTGTGACACTTTGCGACACTTTGCGACTTTGTGTGACACTTTGCGACTTTGTGTGACACTTTGCGACTTTGTGTGACACTTTGTGACACTGTGCAACTTTTTGCGACACTGCAAGACTTTTTGCGACACTTTGTGACTTTGTGTGACACTTTGCGACACTTTGCGACTTTTTGTGACACTTTGCGACTTTGTGTGACACTTTGCGACTTTTTGTGACACTTTGCGACTTTGTGTACTTTGCGACTTTGTGTGACACTTTGCGACTTTGTGTAACACTTTGTGACACTCCCCGACTTTTTGCGACACTGCAAGACTTTTTGCGACACTTTGTGACTTTGTGTGACACTTTGCGACACTTTGCGACTTTGTGTGACACTTTGCGACTTTGTGTGACACTTTGCGACTTTGTGTGACACTTTCCGACTTTGTGTGACACTTTCCGACTTTTTGTGACACTTTGCGACTTTGTGTGACACTTTGCGACTTTGTGTACTTTGCGACTTTGTGTGACACTTTGCGACTTTGTGTGACACTTTGCGACTTTGTGTGACACTTTCCGACTTTGTGTGACACTTTCCGACTTTTTGTGACACTTTGCGACTTTGTGTGACACTTTGCGACTTTGTGTACTTTGCGACTTTGTGTGACACTTTGCGACTTTGTGTGACACTTTGCGACTTTTTGCAACACTACGCGACTTTGTGACACTTTGCGACACTTTGCGACACTTTGTGACTCTGACACTTTGCGACTTTTACACTTTGCGACACTGCGACTTTTTGCGACACTTTGCGACTTTGTGTGACACTTTGTGACATGTTGTGACACCCTGACACTGCACAACACTTTGCAACTTTGTGTGACACTGTGCGACACTTTGCGACTTTGTGTGACACTGTGCGACTTTGTGTGACACTGCCGCTTCCTCTCCCCACCCACATCACTCCCATAACACTCCCCCTCTTCTCACTCGCACCCGCCCACCTGAGTCCGATCCCGAGCTGCGGTGTCCCCAGGCCCATGTTCAGCGTGCCCCCGCCACTGCCCGCATTGCTATTCCGCCCACTGTTCCTGCCGCCTCCACCCGGACCACCCACGCCGCCACCAGACGCACCCCGCGGGATGCCAGACAGATAGTCCAGCCACGACCCGCCGTCTTCTCAGCGAGGCATTGTACGGGCTCCAGTCTTGCCCTGGTCCACCACCGCTGCCGCCGCCGCCACCACCACCTGACCCCCCTCCTGCAGACCCGGGCTGTACACCCGGCCCACCGCCATCACCATGCACAGGCCAGGCCATCTCCAGCACACCAGCCCCCGCGCCAGCACTCTGCCCCGCACCTCCAGCGGCACTACCCCCCGCGCTCGCTGCGCCCGCCGCCAGGAGCGACGCAAATGGATTGTGGCTGTGGTGGTACGCGTTCTGGGGGTGGTGCACATGCGTGTGCTGCGGCGGCACGGGGAAGAGATGCGGTTTGTACGGCACGTGGACGTGCAGTTGGGCGTGCGGGTATCCGGTTGCGTAGCCTCCTCCCCCTCCTCCCCCTCCTCCCCCTCCTCCCCCTCCTCCCCCTCCTCCCCCTCCTCCCCCTCCTCCCCCTCCTCCCCCCCTCCCCTCCTCCTCCTCCACCACCGCCGCCACCAGGGCCACCAGGGCCCCCTGCCGACACGGGTGTCGACGCAGTGCTGTGTCTTCTGAAGCTCTGTCCGCCGCCGCCTCCGCCGCCTGTCCCCGGCCCTCCCCCTGCTGCGTTGGGGTTGTTATACCCCCCCGGGGACGTTGTCCCGCCCACGCTGGGTGGCGCAAAGGACGCGGCGGCGCCGCCCTGCCCGGGGCCTACTACTCCAGCAGCCACCACTACGCAGATGCCGTGCCCGCGCTGAACGGACCCGCCATCTACGCGGACCCTGACAACCACCCGCCACGACATGGCACCCCGCCTTCCCGCCCTCCGCGAAGCTCGAGAGCCCCACCTTCCCCAAGCTGGGGCACACGTACGGCGGCCACAGCCCGCACGGGCCACACGGTGGCAGCGGCGGTGGCGGTGGCGGACACGGACACGGGCACGGGCAGTGGGGGCGGCAGCGGCGGAGAGGGGAGGGCGGCGCGCCGGGGTTTGGGAGGCTGACGGCGCCGGTTTTCTCCCAGGGCCCTCGGGGCTCGCCGACCATGTCGAGCTCGAGCACCACCACGACGAGCTGGAGTGGTGCGGCGGGGGGTGGATCGGGGGCGGGGCCGGGCTGTTTCTCGCACGCACGCGGGGAGGCGTACGACTCCCACCACACGTCGTATACCGGCTCATATCACCTGTACACGTCGACGACGCGCCAGTCGTACCAGCACCTGTCGGGCCTGGGGACCACGCTTGCGCTGTTCCCCACAAATGTGCAGCATGGCAGTCTGTGGAGCAGTATGCGGACGATGAAAATGGAGATATGAATGGGATCGTTTCACCATCGTCTCCTCTGGCCAGCTCCCTTTTGTTATTTCTCCCCCCACTTCTATTCCTGTCCTCTCTACCTACACTTCGACTTCGATTCCCCTTTTCTTGCTCACCATATTATATCGCATCATCATGCCCACACCACCTCTCCCCGTCTTGTCACCCCGCCCCGGCCAGCGCTGCGCCAGCTTTCAAGATTTGTCCAAGTAGAAGTATATTCTACCTAATATGTTTAATGTCTCGTTTATATCCTGTGCCTGATGATACTGGTATTGATACTCAACTACCTGTACCTATAGACCCACCCCAGCCTGCCTTGTCACAAAATGCTTTGTGACTTTGTCTGTGGGATGTCACACAAAGTCTCACAAAAAGTATTATGAATCAAAACCCTATTACATTATACCTGTAACAATCATTATATCTCAGTCGACAGGTAGATAGGAATTGACTGAGGTAGCTCTTGGTACTTTAAGTGTATTTATATGTCTCCGGATGATACCCATAAATCACATGCTTCTCACTGACTCCCAATTGTATTACATCTTAGAGTATGCGTAAGCCCTCATTTCACAACAAAAAGTCGCAAAGTGTAACACAAAGTTGCAAAGTGTCGCAAAGTGTCACAAAAAGTCGCAAAGTGTCACACAAAGTCACAAAGTGTCGCAAAAAGTCGTGCAGTGTCGCAAAAAGTCGCAAAGTGGCACACAAAGTCACAAAGTGTTGCAAAAGTCGCAAAGTGTCACACAAAGTCGCAAAGTGCCACAAAAAGTCGCGAGTGTTGCAAAGTGTCACACAAAGTCGCAAAATGTCGCAAAATAAATGTCACAAAATGTCGCAAAGTGTCGGAGAGTGTCACACAAAGTCACAAAGTGTCACAAAAAGTCACGCAGTATCGCAAAGTGTCACACAAAGTCGCAAAGTGTCACAAAAAGTCGCAAAGTGTCACACAAAGTCGCAAAGTGTCACACAAAGTCGCAAAGTGTCACACAAAGTCGCAAAGTGTCACACAAAGTCGCAAAGTGTCACACAAAGTCGCAAAGTGTCACACAAAGTCGCAAAGTGTCACAAAGTCGCAAAGTATTGCAAAAAGTCACAAAGTGTCACAAAAACTCACATCATTAAATTTTAAATTTCATTATGGTTTTCCCCTTGACAAAACTTTAAGAAAACTTTGTCTTCTCACAAGATTTTTTCAGACAGGAAATCACAGTTTTCACTCAATTCCCTGAGGGGCAAAATTGAGTAGAAATATGTAGTTTTTAATTAATTTCTCTAGGCACATTATTACAGTTTTCATAGGATTATGTTGGGTGGAAAAACCCTAACAAAATACAGGGTTTTTTAAGAGTTTTCTCATTCATAAAATCCATAAAAAATAGGCTATTTCTAACAATGTTTCCTTACAATTTCCTGATGCAGATTTTTAGGATTTTCAGATACAATTTTTGGCCTCAGAAAAACCTGCTAATACTTAAAATTTTCAAACAGTTTTTGTGTTCAAAAAATGCTTAGAAAATTTGGCCAAATAGCAAGATTTTCTGAAGGTTTTCCAACTCCAAAAATCTTGGGGTGCCTCCAGTGTGGATCACTTTCATTGATGATGCCTCACGCTATGCTTCAATTGCATTACTCAAAAATAAGAGTGATGCCTTTCAGGCATTTAAGCAATATAAGGCTAAAGTGGAGAACTTGCTTGGTCAGAAGATCAAGATATTCAGAGATGACAAGGGTGGAGAATATATGTCTAAGGAGTTTGATACCTTCCTTTCCACTGCTGGCATCAGCCGGCAGCATACTGTGCGGAATGAACCACATCAGAATGGGGTTGCTGAACGCTTCAACAGAACATTGGAAGAAGGGGCTACTTCAATTATGGCTGAATCCCACCTCCCTTCCTCATTCTGGGGACATGCTGTCATTGCCATTACTCATGTGCGCAACTGCTCACCTACCACTGCTCTTAAGCATTCTGTGCCTTATACTGTTTGGCATAGTAGGAAACCAGAAGTATCACATCTTAGGGTATTTGGCTGTACTGCTTATGTGCATGTACAGAAGGATCAACGTATTGGACTTGGCTCTCATACACAGAAATGTGTCTTTATTGGATATCCTCCAGATTATAAGGGTTGGATGTTTTACAATCCCTTGACTAAGAAGACTATTATCAGTAATAATGCTGTCTTTGATGAGAGAGTCTTACCAGGCTTGTCTAAACCTGCCATACCTTCTACTCCTACTGCTCCTGATGTTCTTCCTGATACTCCACAATTTATTGATTTGTTTATTCCTGGACCCTGTAGGTCTATTCAGGTGGGAGCCCAGCCTAATCAGATGGGAGCTCCACAGGAACCAAATCCAGTGGGAGATGGTCAGAATAATGCTTTGCCTCCTGGTCCTAGTTCCAACTCTGATTCTAATTCTGAACATTCTGAACGTTCACCGAGTCCTCCTCCTCAACCACATCGCAATCCACCCAGAAACAGAGTTCCTCCTAAGCGTTTCTGGCAAGTTGACCCTGCTCACATCCACAACTATAGAGAATCTACTCCTGTAGTTGAGTCCAGTGATGAGGCAGAGGATTCTCCACTACATTCTCCTCCTCCAGTTGAGTCTGAGGAAGAAGCCCTAGCTGCCAGTGAGGGAGATCTTTACATTGGTGTGGATGAAGCCTTTGAGTTTGCCTACAAGGCCAGTGCTCATGATGATGCACCGAGAACTCTCAAAGAGGCCTTACGAAGTCCTGATGCTGACAAGTGGTATGACGCTGCATATGCAGAAATGCAATCCCTGCTTGAAAATGGCACTTTTCGCCTTGCTAAACTACCTGAGGGTTGTAAAGCTATTGGCTCTCGTTGGGTGTTTGTGATCAAGCGTAAGAAGGATGGGTCAATTGACAAGTTCAAAGCTCGTCTTGTTGCAAAAGGCTATGCACAACGACCAGGGTTTGACTTCACTGATACCTTTGCTCCTACTGCCAAATGGGCCACTTTGCGTGCTGTCCTAGCATTGGCTGCACTAGAGGACATGGAACTTGAGAGTGTAGATATCTCCTCTGCATTCTTGAATGGTGAACTTGAAGAGGAAGTATACTTGCAGCAGCCTGAAGGTTTTCACCAAGGTGCTCGTGATGAGTTCTTACTTCTTCTGAAAGGACTATATGGTTTACGCCAGTCACCTCGTATCTGGCACAAGAAGTTGAATGCTGTCCTGCTCAGTTTGGGTTTCAAACAAGTGCTATGCGATCATAGCATTTGGGTCTTCCAAAAGGATGATGTCAAAGTCATTATACTAGTATTTGTAGATGACATGACTATTGCATCTAAATCCAAGGAGGCTATCAAAAAGCTCAAAGATGATCTAAAGAGCCACTTCAAATTGCATGATCTTGGTCCTACTTCTTACTTGTTAGGTGTTGGCATTGAAAGAGACAGGACAAAGCGTACTATTACTCTATCACAGCGTCAATACATCTTGGACATGTTACAGCGTTATGGTCTTGCTGACTGCAATCCCATTGGTACACCTATGATACCTAACTCAAAATTGAGTAAAGACCAGGCTCCAGTGTCTCCTGAAGAGATTGCATACATGAAGGACATTCCATACATCCATGCTGTTGGTTCTCTTATGTATTTGGCTGTTGCCACTCGTCCAGACATTGCCTATACTGTTGGAGTATTAGCCAGATTTAATCACAATCCAGGAAAGGCTCATTGGCTAGCAGTACAACATCTCTTTCGATATCTCAAAGGCACCCTTGACTTGGGCTTGACCTTTGGCCCTAGTAATGACAGGGAATTGTTTGTGTCTTATTCAGATGCTGACCATGGAGGTGATAAGTCAACTGGAAAATCTACTGGTGCATATGTGGTTAAGATGGGTACTGGAGCCATTAGCTGGCAGAGCAAACTCCAGACTATTGTAACCCTCTCTACTACTGAAGCAGAGTATATTGCAGCAGTGTCAGCTGGTCAGGAAGTGCTATGGTTGCGAAACTTATTTGAGGAATTGGGATATCCTCAAAAGACTGCATCCACTTTGTATCTTGACAACCAATCTTCTATTGCAGTTGCCAGAGATCCTGAACATCATGGCCGTATGAAGCATCTGGATTTGAGAACATATTGGTTAAGGCAGGAAGTTGATAGTGGGAAGATCAAATTTGTTCATCTCCCTACTTCAGAGATGCCTGCTGATTTATTGACAAAACCATTGGCTAAGCCAAAGGTAGAATACTTACAAAAACTACTGGGACTAGCATAGAGCTGTCTCATCAGGTGGGAATGTTAGAGTATGATATTACAGCTCTTACATAGTCTATGATGTTCCCTATATTTTTCTGATATTTGTAGTGTTTTTCCCAGCACTGTAGGTGCAGTATTGAGTGAGTTACCTAGTAAGGTAACTGATGTGTAGGTGCTTAGGTAAGCACCCTGTAGTATACTCCGCTGTGGGTGTGGGAAAGTCTCCTTAGTGTTTACTTTCCTCACACTCACAGGTATGTAGTTATTTCACAGTTGAATACATTAAGTGTTTACTTTCCTCACACTCACAGGGTGTTTGTCAAGAGTTATTCAACTGTTTCAACATATGGCTGCTTGATACTTTGGTAAGCAAAGGGGATAATGTTCTCGGTGTCAAAGTGTAGGATGCACTTCTGCTTTCAAGCCAAGGGCCAAGTCCTTCAAGTTTTATGGCGTCGGAACCACCCCTTCAACACAGTACCTTATGTAAGAGGATGGTTCACAGGGATTGATTTTCCCTGACAACAGCAGCAAGAAGCGAACCTGTTGTTCAGGGCGAAGCCGTTTAATCAACAGGGCTATACTGAACCAGCGTTGCACACCCCAAGCACAGGAAGAAAAAATATGATGGCATAGAATTTTCCACAGATGAGCAATTTAAGTGAAGTGCTTGACGTCCCGCCGACTTCAATTCTTTTAAATTTCCCGTAGAATATCAACTTCCTCAAAAACTTGCAGGTACATAAACAGTTAGGTGTTTCACTGTTCCCGAAGCCGCATACCCTCCCGTGAGTATAGATGCTTATAATATAGCAATATTATCCCATTATTTTTCTCTGCTTGAATTTGCTCTCTTGATACTGCCTGCTGTTGCGATACTATATTTACTGTCGGGCTCACAACAAGACAATAAACAAAATTCCAAGGCGTTCCTGCAGCTCATATATGCTCATTTTATTGATATAGAACTTCTGATATACAAAGTGCTCCGACCTCAATTAAACCCCCACCATAAGGCAATCATTCATATTCTTCAGGCACGGCACAGTTTAGTATGGATGATTGGTGTGTGCATGGCCCCAGGGTGCGTTCCAGGCTTGTCAAATATCAAGACCATTGAAAAAGGAAGATTGCGAGCAGAATGTTAATTTCAAAACGAAGTGGGTGATTCCAAATTTTTTGTCTGTGAAATTGGACTCGAGCTGACTTACTCATCTCACGCTTTGGGGTATAGCAGAGGATACCAGGACACGGTGAGATTCCCGAACCTCCTTATTAGAGCTATGGCGTGCCACCATAGCCGGGTCCGCCACAAAAACGGGAGTGATACAAGGGTGTGAGATAGGGCAGAGTTGCTCCGTGTGTCAGCAGGGTTGAATCATGACTCCTGTTGAGGCAGTAACAATACCAGTTAAGGACTTAAACCACGTCACCGCCAGTACTCACCATCTACTGTCGTTGTTGTCGTCGTCGGACGAAAATCGTCTAGAGCCACAAAAGATGATCTCTAGTAACAGCGGCGCCTCCTTGGTCTGCAATGGCAAACAGAACAACGAGTAGAATTGTTAGCACCTAGAATATCCTGTAGAAAGACAATGCTATGGTCAGCAGAATGATACTTTGGATTTCTTGCGTGAACAAACCCCAGGCCCTTTCCCCAGTCCAGTTCGCCGTCCACCTCCAGCCCATTATACGCCTCTGCACCTCTGCTAAAGGGTTAGTTCGTTCGGATGAACCGAGTCGTATTCCTTCGTCGATCAGGTCTTGGAGCCTTTTTGACCAGCATCGACAACGCTGCTGTTTTGCCCGGTGGGGGCAGGAGCACTGGCGGTCGATGGAATGCTCATTGGGGTAGTTCCGACACGACGCGACAATGTAGATGGGGGAGCGGCAGAACCGCTGATGGGAGCTTGCTGATAGTCGAAGACAGATTGACGAGATGTTGTCTGTAGGAACGGAGTATGGCTGAGTTCAATGGAGAACGGTCGAATTCACTGAGAATGGTCGAGTTCAACGGATTAGTTTTCAAGGGGATGCAAATACTTTCTTATGTCAATAGTGATACAATTTCTTTTCCATTCTGTGTCCCAACCTCCCTTGATTATGCCGTGTGATTGCAAGTTGGTATATGGGAATGCGGGAAGAAAGAAGAAGTAGGATTAACCGTCTGCTACTCGGCATCGATTGATCCATGGTTTAGTTTGCCTTACATAGGCTGATAAAAAGTCCCTCGCGGTGGTTTACATAGATGTACTAGGCATTGTGAGTACATAGACATACCTGTAGATTTAACTAGTTCTTGACAACTGTAGGTTTATTTACCTATCCATTAAATGGCATTATACCTGAATTCTAGGCTTATCTCAAGTATATATCTTATTCATAGAATAAATAATTGAATTTGACTTGACTTTATTTGACTCCATTGTTTGTTTGAGTTTATTATTATACAGCTCACCGTTGATGATGGCAACATACATTTGGCAAGAAGGATTAGGTGATGTGCCCATGTGCGTGCATTAATAACTTCTAAAGTCTGCCAAGTGCACCCTTCTCCAGGGGCCAAGCCTAGAACTGGCGTGGGAGGATATTGCGCCGTTGGGGAGTGATGTGGCCGGTAAGTGGAGGGCGTGGACGCCCACGACGATATTTCAATATTATATCATATTAATGAGTAGCCACCAACATCTTAATTCTGAAAAGATCGAAAGCAAGATTACTTACTGTTGTCATGGGGGGGCGCAAGGTTTAGCAGCCCCAACTGACAGTGGAACTTCCCTTCGCCGAAGTACTGCTCTCGGACCTTCGGCTTCTGCCGACACCTTACCCTATTGGGAGTTGCCCAGGATATTGCAGTGGTATTCACACGACCTTATAATAGATTTGGATAGACACAAATGGACTCGGCATTCCCTGGCGCCTTGAACCGGATCACCGTCACGATTGCTTAACCGTCATACAGTCAACTCCCTCATAATGCATATCCCTCGGGATAGGCCCAGAAGTATATATTATCAGGGCGTATGGATTATCAGGGAGGTATTAACACGCATAGCGACTTGATTACTCCAGAATTCTATCGTTATTAGAGAGTTTGGGCTTGCAGTCACACTCATTCGCAATGATTGTGACAACAGTAATAGAACCCAAATTGAGAAAACCGCTTTTGGACAACGAAACTTTCTAGCATATCTCCTCCATTGAACCCGATCATTCTCCGTCGAACTCAACCATTGTCCATTAAATCGACCCGCTTTCCATTAACTCGACCGTTTTCCATTAACTCGACCCGCTTTCCATTAACTCGACCCGCTTTCCATTAACTCGACCGTTCTGTCGAAATCGACTGCGTTTCTACAACCACGACATCTCGTCAATCTGTCTTCCAACACTCAGCAAGTTCCCATCAGCGGCCCTGCGGCGACTTCATTGTCACGCAATGCTGGAACTACCCCAACGAGTGCTCCATCGACCGCCAGTGATCCTGCCCCCACCAGGCAAAACAGCACTGTTGCTTATGCTGGCCAAAAGGCTCCCACTCCTGATAGAAGAAAGAATGCGACTCGATCCATCAAAACGAACTAGCCCTGTAGCGGAGGTGCAGAGTGGTATAATCGTTTGGAGGTGGGCGGCGCACTGGAGTAGGGAAAGGAGCTGGGGGTATGTTCATGCAAGAACTCCGTAGTATCATTGTGCTGACCATGGCATCACGTTTCGACAGGATATCCTCGGTGCTGGCAATGCTATTCGTCGTTCTATCCGCCCTCGCAGGCCAGGGACTGGCTGCCGTTACTAGACATCGTCTCTCCGCAGCTCTAGATGTTGTTAGTCCGACGACGACGACGACAATAGATAAACTGATGGGCAAGTGTGTGTTGAGAACGGAAGTGCGTACAGGCAATGACATAGTTTAAGTCGTCAACTCACACATGTTATAGTTACCGCTTCAAGTGGTTATTGGTCGTCATGTCCCCGCTGTAGCTGTAGAAGGAATGGTTCCCCAGCTCTTCTCAGCGAAGATCGATACTATTGAGTTGAAAAGGGCGGATAATGGCTTGGAGAACGGGATGCGAAGAGTATGTGTCTCTTTTGCGAAACCAGTGGGTGTGCGTCTTTTTGCCCTTCATCAATCTACTAATGCAGGTCTTGTGCTTAGGTATCTCAAAGCAGCGCAGTGTTGGACGAAACACCCTTGGGTTCACGTATGCAGATAAATGATGGGCCGCAGTCGAAGCCGGCAACGCTGATAACAACTGTGAGCACAAACATTAATATATAAGTGTAAGTCGTTCCACGCTCACATTGTTCCAGTCAAAGCCGTCTACAAGTGGATATCCCGAAAAATTCGTCGCCATGATAGAAGAAATAGACACACGCCAAATGTATGCAGTTGGTGCAGCACACTGTAGAGCTTATGGTTCCAAAGGCCCACTGCCCTTCGCCGCTACAAAATATAATCAAACACCAGAGGTGGCTTGTTGTTTGCTGACGGCGGATAGATGGAGTCATCTTGAGCATCTCACTCGCAGTACATGCGACTGTCTTCCCGATGTTGCGGACCCCGCATTAGCAAGCACGGCACATATGTCCTGGTTCGATCCTTTCCATCGAGACGGCTATCTCAAACTACAACCAGATGTCACGAGCAACCCAGAGTGGCTCTTCATCGGCGCTTATTTAGAATTTTTGGGAAACAGAGGCTCTATAGGAATTGTCATACCTGATACACCGGAGGAAGATGGTCCCGCAGGAGCTCTAGAAGATGCTCGTCCCCCACCAAAGCCAGATTCGCAGTTTTCCCACGAGAATGTCGTAACACCAGCCACGTTAGATATACCCACAGGCGACGTTGGATTCTGTTCTTCCCATCGGGACAGTGACCTGAAAGCGAAGCAAATCATCGGCAACAGGTTATGGCTGATGTCCTCCGTCGACGTGGGGAGTGGCCGAATTGGGGGATGGTTTCTGGGTTTTCTTGATAAACTGGCTCTTTTTGGATCGCAGTGGAAGTTGACTCTTTGGAAATTAGCAGCACAGACAATACAGGTAAGAATAGGCACCTTGGAGTGATAAAAGCTGTTTTGACTCACCTACGTTCCAGGCAATGGTGCGTCGTTGGACTGCCCGACACGAGGGTGTTCAAGCATCAATGGCATGGCGAGAAGAAACGGGTTCATTCCAGTCGATGCGACTCCACCCCGCTCAAGTGATATACGCCATGAAGCACAACTATGACGGGTATCCGCCTTCCAAGAATCGAGTCAAGGATGTAAGGGCAAGGCGATGCATGAGACACAAGCGAATGAGGCAAGCCACGTATGGCTATGGTGGATGCATCTTGGGCGACGGTTTCTCAAGGACTAGTTTCGGTCACGCTGCTGCTGTTGCCATATCGACTTCCGGAGCGAGTGTTACCGGGCCTGTGAAGGTGTGGTTGTGGCCTCTCCTATATCGTAAAATATGGAACATACTGGAGGCAGCATTCCGGTGAGCGGCTTCCTCTCCTGACAGAACAGCACTGGATCCTTACGCTGTATTCCAGCATCCAGGTGGTTCATGGTTGCAATCAGAAGCGTCACAGGCGCTCATCGAGTCTCTCAACCATCTCGAATTCCTCTAGCATCCCTTGGATTCAACATTCCTTGGCTTTTTAGATAACACTAAGATTTCAACAGATTAGTTACCAACATGTGCATAATTAAGTTCTATCCAAACCATAAATAAGCTGCTGGTCTCCCCAGTTTTTTAGGCACAATCGTTGCGAGAACCCACAATAGACCTCCACACTGTCTTATTATGTAATCAAAGGTTTTGCAAATGCAGACAAGTCGTCAGTAAATGCTACGGCAGTAATTTTATTGGGCTTTGTTGTTTGTGTTGCAAGACAGGGTGCACGGCTTTGCCGGGTTCCTTTTGGGGTATCATATCATATCATATCATATCCTATATCCTATAAAGTAAATCATTATCTGTCTCATATATGAAGTTGCTCTGTGGGTTGTGGGCGCCCCGCCAGTTGCCAACGCACTGTTTTTGGTAAAAAAAAAGATCTGCACAAAATGTGTTATTTGTCAAGAGCAATTTTGCCCTTGCTGTTGCCTCCACGGAAGCATAGTGTATTCTCAGAACCCCTTCTCTTGCCCCCTACCTTACATATTCCTGGATCCCCCAGGATTTCTGTTCCCCATCAGGAAAGTGGGAAGATCAGTAAGTATGCCATCTATATTGTCTAGAGCTATCTAGGAGAGCTAGCTAGCTTGGCTAAACTTGGCTAAACACCCTACTTTCATGAGATCCCTATTTACTAGTCAGTATAAAAGCTTACTATAGATCTAGGGAGTCTAGGAAGGCTAGGGAGTCTACATAGTGAGTGTAGACATTCCCAAATCCCTGATGTCCCTGTCTGAAGTAGGACATGACAATTGTGCAAGGGCACAGCACATAGGCTGAAGCCAAGTCCATCCTGCCTACCAGATTATCTGCTGGTTTCCCCAGAGACCCACCTGTAAGCTTGGAGCTCAACAAAATCTCGGTGTGGTGGTAACACCCTTGCTATACATATATGCAAAAGACCCTGGGTTCAGTCTGGCCATTCACTTTTTTACACTTTAACAATGAGGCATCTGTGATTCAACATAGGAAATCAGAAGGGGGACAACACAGCCCAGCTCAGCTCTTGCATCCTGTGTTGAAATAAAAGTATTAGATTAGCATGATATGTAATCAAGAACATATGTAGTATCCAGCTGAAGCACCTGTACAGTTCAGGAACATGGACATATGAGATACTTTAGTTTAGCATGCACTAGTGTAATCTTTCAGTGGAGTTACCACTCACTGAGAGTCTTTTTATTATTAATAGAACTATGCCTATAATTTTAACATCTTGTGCAGGATTTCCCCATCCTGGTTGCGAAATCTATATACATAATATGAAAGATTAGGTGTGCCCAGCATTGACCCAAACAGCATTCTATCTCTGAAGGGAAAATTAATAAACACACGCCGCGTATTCGACCAAGAGATGACTAACGCAGTCAAAGATAGACCTAAATGGCAAGTATTAAATGTAGATCACCTAAAATATACACCCCACATAGGTGATTTTGTGAGGAGGGTTTCAAGCTCTTTGATGTCTTATAATTTACCGAGATAAATTCACATATAAATATGCAGTATTGACTTCGTAATTATCAACTTGTTTGGGACCACCTCATCATTTTTGCTAGAATATAACCAGGCCAGTAAGTACTGGTCGTATCATAAAATTAATAATTGACCAATCAACAATTTTGATTTAAAATCGAACAATGCTGCCAGTTTCTTTACTTGACTTTGTATATATGAACTTTGCTATATGCCACCTACACAAACTGTTGGAAGAGAAGACTATCTTTCAATGCTTTACATAATTATGATTTGAACGTGGGAAATTTATTTAGGTAAGCGTCCAGAGTGGAGACGAAAGTTAAAGAGAGGTGAGTTTCAGACGGGTGGTATGAATCGATTCTTAAAAGGCGGATAGTTGTGACAGTGCTTCATCGCATATTGGAACTGCATCTACTCGAACGGACCCGTTGCTTCTTGCCTTCCCAATCTTCCTTGAGTACCTCAACATCAAGCGGTTGCCTGGCATGTAAGTGAGTCAAATAAACATCTATTGTCTAACGTGCTCACTATTATCAATGGTACCAATTGCCAGCTTCAGTTGCGACCCAACAAGAACCCGTCCTCGGTTGATGATGGTTCGTTGTGATTTCAGATGCCCGTCTCGATGGGAAGAATAGTACCAGGGTAAATGTACTATGGTGACCGAAATGGTATCCATGCTATCGGGATGACAGTCGCACGCATTGTGACAGCGATACTGGAGTCCATCCCCGCCGGGGGACAATAAGTAACCTGTGGAATTTGATTATATTTCGTCAAGGGCAGGGATTCTTCCAAGCTGTCAACGCCGCGGTGAGCTATTTCGCCTGCGTATGTTTGGCGCGTATAAATTCCCTCTATCATGGCGATTGGTCTTCTGGACCATCCACTATCAGGCGGCTTTGGCTATTAACAATACAGGCATGAAATGACTTTACATCATGCATCGTTGTTTGTACTTACGTTCGTTGCTAGCGTCAGCCCGTCCAGCAGGCCATCAGTGCTCCTAATGCAGGGATTCAAGGAGATTTCGTTCAGAATTGCGGCGCTTTGAGAGACCTGAAGGATAATGGCCTTCATTAGCATGCCGGTGAAACACGAACGGCGACACCCACATCTCTAAGGCATTTCGCACAATAGATGTGTGTTTTCCCCGTTGTGTTCTCCAAGCCATTATCAACCTTTCTCAAGTCAGTAACGTCCATCTTCGCCGAGCGCCAGGGACTCGTTCCTCTTCCAGCTGGGACACTGCGACCGATAACCTCATGAGACGGCAACTATAACATATATGGGTTAAAGGGCCTTCAACTCTGAAATACCCTATACATACCCTTATGTTCACCACACAGTTACCCATGGGTCCATCTGTCGTCGGCAGCGCCAGACGAACAACATCTAGAGTTACGGGAAGATGAGCTCTCGCAACGGCGGTCAATCCTTGGTGTGCGATGATGCATAGCACGATGAGCAGCACTGCTAGCACCGAGGACATTCTGTAGGAACGTGATGCCATGGTCAGCATAATGGCAATTAGGATGACTTTTGTGAACATGCCCCCAGCGTTGCTCCCAATTCCCGTTCCCTATCCACCTCCAGCCCTTCCGCGCCATTTGCGCCTCCGCCACGGGCTTAGGTCGTTCGGATGGACCGAGTAGTGTTATTTCTCCGATCTGACGATACTCTGGGAGGCTTTTGACCAGCATGGACAATTCTGCTGGTTTGCCTGGTGGAGGCAGAAGGACTGGCGGTCGGGGAGGTGCGCGCTGAGGCATTCCCAACATCTCCTGATGATGAGGTTGGCGTGGAGCCGCTGGTGGAAAGCTGTTGGATGTTGGAAGACAGTTTGACGAGATGTTGTGGGTGGAGGGGCGAACAGTGGTCGAGTTAGCAGGAGATCGAAAGTACACCCTCACTCTTATATAGGCAATCATTCTGACTTTTCTTGTCATTACAAAACCAAAAGTCCCCCGCGAAAAGCGCGATAACTTGGGGCTTTTTTTTTTTCCCATGGTGTATGTGCTGTGCTTAATATCCCATGGTGTATGTGCTGTGCTTAATACGGAGGCTGTCTTCGGCACCAGGGCATAGACACGCACGTGAGGTATGGGTGAGATAAAAGAAGCCCCGAAATCGGCAATGACTTTGTTCGTCCAAGATTGACTGCTTCTCATAGTGATAAATTTCATCAAGTATCGAATCATAATATCACCCATATTTAGTAAAAACACTCATAAAAATAAATAAAATACCTGCATGTTCAGCCTGATCCAGCCCACCAAGACTCCAGCATTTACCAATGGGTGCATACATAAATCTATACTGTGCACCACCTTAATGAAAGCAGTGTCGCCAATATTTGGTGGTACCTAACTCTATATTAGCATCTTCCACAAACTCATCAAGACTTCGTGGCAGTCGTCCCTTTAAGGGCATGGGATCAATCCTGTGATTCGTGATGTCTTCCTCTGTCTCGTCGTCACTTTCTTGATACCTTTCACTTCCTCATGCGCTTTGTTCCTCCTCATGCCCACCACATTTTGAGGACATCACAATAACTGATTAGTTTACCGGTATATGGCATCACAAACATGACGCTTTCCTAGCGCTCGATGCATGTAATACTTCGAACACTATGCATCTCTGTCGTTTGTTCGTGACTCTGGGGGCAAGCGAATAGAGTTCTATTGCGTCGCCACCGCTCTTTGGCGTGACCAGAAAAGATCGGCGGTGCCCACGCCGGCGGAAGCGAAAATGCATGAAGTCAACCGAATATAGCTAGGTAAGCGGAAGGGTGGGTGTAAAAATTTTGAGCGGAACTCGAAGTCTTTGAGTGCGGAATTGAGACGGGACGAGATGGAAAGGTATCACCGGGATAACCCCCTCTCCAAAAATTTTTAGGATCCTTAGTAGAGCCTTATTTTATATAAACTCCAATTGAATCCTTATAAGAATTAAAATTGATTAGGGATCTTTTGAGGATCCTAAAGTTTATTGGATTCTAAACCCTGCAATCACATGTTAGATCCTTTAACCAATTTTAACTCGGTTATGTTTTAAGATCCAAAAGTTTGTTGGATTCTAAACCCGCCAATCACATGTACTTTAAATCGGTTAATGATCCGATGAGTGATTGGCGGAATTTATATAAAATAAGCCTCTACTAAGGATCCTAAAAATTCTTGGAGCAAGGCTTTTCCCGGTGTATGTAATATGGAATGCGGTATATATGCATAAGGATAGGAGAGAACAAAGGGGGAAATAGAGCGGGGAGACCAAAGAAATAATGCGTAGCTTTGTTTGATAATATCACGTGCCTCCTTTAGAGAAAATAATAAACCATCTATCGATTATGAGCGCTCAACTCAATGAGCGCTTGTGAATTAGTCGCCATGTCATCTTCAAGTTTGATCCAACTCCTTGTCCTTGCATCCTTAAATCAATTCTCAGCCAGCAGACAATGGCCGTAGACGCTACATAGTGTATATTACTTCAGGATGGACTTTGCGTCGCCTTGAATGGATCTGTGTCTTCTATGCTTGCAATTGATCCTTGACCTTTCCATCGAGCTGCCCTATAAGACGGCATTAGATATAATATAATGATATATAAGTGAGTTGAAATTATTTCGATCACCCCAAAGTGCTTATACTTACCTCTCCAACTGCTTCTGCAAACTCCCAAAGAAGCGTCTCCAACCTCCACCCGACTTGAATTGGTTTATCAAGGGAACCAATAAACTACCCTCGTACTCTGCCATCTTGCACATGGACCGAGTATACAGACCGCAATATACTGGCGATGGTCTGATTCGTTTGAACGTCACCGTACGGATGGGAAGAATAGACCTCCGAGTCGTCTGTGGGAATATGTAGCGTAGCTGATGCTGCCATACCGACCACGTTCTCAAAGCGAAGCTGCCAATATGACCCCGCCAGGGAACGAGAGACTGCCTGATTTCCCGTTGTACCATCTTCTGCGGGCGTATCAGGCATGCCCATTCCGTCCCTATGCACATAAGCGCCGAGGGAACGCCAAAGCATGTTGATGACGGATTGTTGTGGTTTGAGATGTGCAGCTTGATGGGAAGAATAGAACCGGGACATGTGTACCGTGCTTTTTGGTACGGTATCCACGACATCGGAACATGGTCGGATACATTGTGACAGGGATGCTTAAGACGAGTCCGTTCATCCGCCGTCTCCGGACAACAAGAAACCCCTTGAGCTTGATTATACTTCGCGTTAGAGAGCAGGGCGTGTTCGAAGTTGTAAGCCCTGCTCTTAGCTATAGGTCCCCCGGAATCATCACCTTCAGGCGGCTTTGACTACGTAAGCATAAAATGACTTCATCATGCGTTGTTGGCTGTACTTACATTCGTTGTTAACGGCAGCCCGTCGAACAGGTTACCAGTCCTCTCAATGCAGAAATCCAAGGAGGTTTCGTTCGGAATTGCGATACCTTGAGAGACCTGAAGGATAATGGCCTTCAATAGTAGGTCGATGAAACACGAAAAGACGACATTCACCTCTGTAAAGCGTTTGACACGATATATGCGTGTTATCCACGTTGTGTTCTCCAAACTATTGTCTGTCTTTCTCAATTTAACAACGCCAAACTGCACTGAGCGCCAGGCATTCGGTCCTTGTGTAGCTGAGCCATGGTGACCAATAATGTCATGAGGCTGCAACTATAACATTCGTGAGTTAAACCGACTTTGAGCTTGCCATGGCCTGTACATAAGTACCTTTGTTCTCAACACACATTTACCCATAGGTCCATGTATTGTTGTCGGTGGCGCCGAACGAACAACGCCTAGAGCTACGGCAAGATGATGTCTTGCGGTAGCGCACAGTCCTTGATATGCGATTACGAATAGAACGAGTAGCATCGTGAACAGCCAGGATGTCCTAAACGTGATGTCATGGTCAGCAGAATGACGGTTGGGGATGACTTTGGCGCATATACCATACGCTCGAGCACCCCATCCACCTCCGCGCCCCCACCATGGGCTTAGGTCGTCCGGATGGACCGAGTAGCGTTACTCCCCCGCCCTGATGATACTGCAGGAGCCCTCCGACCAGCATGGATGGTCCCGCTGGTTTGGGAGGTAGAGGGAGAAGCACTGGCGGTGGACGGGTTGCTCGTTGAGGCGTTTCTGATATCTTGTGACGATGAGGACGGCGTGGAACCGCTGGTAGAACCCTGCTTGGCGTTGGAAGACAGATTGATGAGATGTTGTGGGTGGAGAGGTAAGAGTAGCTGAGTTAGCGAGTGCTACGAAACAAACCTCCTTATATACATCATGCAATCGTCCTTTCTGCCCTCAAACCGGCTCAGTGGTCCCGTCCATATTCTTAATCGGTGCAAAATGGCTGTGCTTCCGCGCGGTCGGCTCAGGGCCGTGAGGAAGATGACATTGCTTCTCATAGTAGTGATAAAGTTCATCTAGTAAGTATCGAATCAATGTATCACCTATATTTAGTAAAAACACTCATAAAAGTAAATAAAATACCTGCATGTTCACACCCTGATCCAGCCCACCAAGACTCCAGCATTTACCAATGGGTGCATACATAAATTTATACTGTGCGCCACCTTGATGAAAGCACTGTGTCGCCAATATTTGGTGGTACCTAACTCTATATTAGCATCTTCCACAAACGCATCAAGTCATGAGATATAAGGCACCTTGGGCTACAAAGTCAATCGGCTCCAGTTCCTGTACAAAAGCTTCAAGAAACCTCATCCAAGTATTCATGTAAAAATGCATGTTTACTGAAGGCGTCTCTGGTTGCAGATGAATTTCATATTTGCTGTCAGCTCATTCCCTTGCTCACTCCTCACAGTTGTATGTTTTCAGGCACCTATCACTTTCCATACATTTAGTAGTTTGTATTAGTGAAATGTAATCTGATTGTGCGTTGAATCAACTTCGTGGCAGTCGTCCCTTTAAGGGCATAGAATCAATCCTGTCTGGATTCATGATGTCTCCTTCCTCTATCTCGTCACCACTTTCTTGACACCTTTCACTTCCTCATGCACTTTGTTCATCCTCATCTCATGCCCACCACATTTTGAGGACATTGTTAACTTCTCAGAGAAATATGACCAGATCTTGAGAGGATGAGTGCAGTACAGTCTGAGTGATATTGTAGGATTATAAATGCATAGAAGGGTCTCATGTGTAACTATGGGATTATATACTCAGAATGTTAGAGTATGATACTATAGCTTTAACATAATCTATTATGATCTTTATATTTTTCTAATATCTGTAGTATTTTTCCCAGCACTGTAGGTACAGTATTGAGTGAGTTACCTTAGGTTGGAATATAGGTGCTTAGATAAGCACCTAGTAGTATTAGTCCACTGTGGGTGTGGGAAAGTCTCCTTGTTTACTTTCCAATCACACTCACAGGTGTTCTGCAAAGTGCTATTCAACTGTTTCAACACAGAACAAGAGTAATGAATGTGGGTAATAATGACCCTGGTCACTATATGACTCTGACTGCTCGCTTTACCCAAAAATCTAACAGACATCACAGTAACTGATTTGCAGCCGCATCGAGCGCTAGCAAAGGTCATGTTTGTGATGCCATATACCGGTAAACCCTAAAGCTTAAGGTACAAACATTTGTGCCACTTCTAATGAGCGCTTGTGAATTATTAGTCGCCATGTCATCTTCAAGTCTGATCCAACTCCTTGTCCTTGCATCCTTAAATCAATTCTCAACCAGCAGACAATGGTCGTAGATGCTCCATAGTGTATATTACTTCGGGATGGACTTTGCGTCGCCTTGAATGGATCCGTGTCTTCTATGTTTGCAATGGATCCTTTGCCTTCACATCGAGCTGCCTTATAAGACGGCATATAATATAATGATATAAGTGGGTTGTAATTATTTCGATCACCTCAAAGTGCTTATATCTACCTCTCGAACTGCTTCTGAAAACTCCCAAAGAATCTCCAACCTCCACCTGACTTGGACTGGTTTATCAAGGGAACCAACCAACCATCCTCGTACTCTGCCATTTTGCACATGGACCGAGTACACAGACCACAATCTACTGGCGATGGTCCGATTCATTTGAAGGTCACCGTACAGATGGGAGGAATAGACCTCCGAGTCGTCTGTGGGAATATGTAGCATAGCTGATGCTATCATATCGACCACGTTCTCAAAGCGAAGCTGCCAATCTGACCTCGCCAGGGAATGAGAGATTTCTTGAGTTCCCGTTGTACCATCTTCCGCGGGCGTATCAGGCATGCCCATTCCGACCCTCACATAAGCGCCGAGGGAACGCCAAAGCGTGTTGGTGACAGATTGTTGTGGTTTGAGATGTGCGGCGTGATGGGAAGAATAGAACCGGGACATGTGTACCGTGCTTTTTGGTACGGTATCCACGACATCGGGAACATGGTCAGATACATTGTGACAGGGATGCTTAAGACGAGTCCGTTCATCCGCCGTCTCCGGACAACAAGAACCCTCTCGAGCTTGATTATACTTCGCGTTAGAGAGCAGGGCGTCTTCGAAGTTGTAAGCCCCGCTGTTAGCTATAGGTCCTCCGGAATCATCACCTTCAGGCGGCTTTGACTATGTAAGCATAAAGTGACTTTATATCATGTGTTGTTGGTTGTACTTACATTCATTGTTAGCGGCAGCCCGTCGAACAGGCTATCAGCCATCTCAATCCAGAAATCCAAGAAGTTTTCGTTCGGAATTGCGATACCTTGAGCGACCTGAAGGAAGTGGCCTTCAATAGTAGGTCGATGAAACATGAACAGACGACATCCACCTCTGTAAGGCGTTTGACACGATATATGCGCGTTATCCACGTTGTGTTCTCCAAACTATTGTCTGTCTTTCTCAATTTAACAACGCCAAACTGCACTGAGTGCCAGGCATTCGGTCCTTGTGTAGCTGAGCCATGGTGACCAATAATGTCATGAGGCTGCAACTATAACATTCGTGAGTTAAACCGACTTTGAGCTTGCCATGGCCTGTACATGAGTACCTTTGTTCTCAACACACATTTACCCATAGGTCCATGTACTGTTGTCGGTGGCGCTGAACGAACAACGTCTAGAGCTACGGAAGGATGATCTATCGCGGTAGTGCCCATGCCTTGATATGCGATGACGACTGGAACAACGAGTAGCATCGCGAGCACCCAGGATGTCCTAAACGTGATGTCATGGTCAGCATAATGACGGTTGGGCATGACTTTGGCGTATATACCGTATGCTCTTCTCTCGACTCGAGCACCCTATCCACCTCCATGCCCCCACCATGGGCTTAGGTCGTGCGGGTGGACCGAGTAGCGTTACTCCCCCGCCCTGAAGACACTGCAGGAGCCCTCCGACCAGGGTGGATAGTCCCGCTGGTTTGGGGGATAGAGGCAGAAGCACTGGCGGTGGACGGGTTGCTCGATGAAGCGTTTCTGACATCTTGCGACGATAAGGACTGCGTGGAGCCACTAGTAGAACCTTGCTTGGGGTTGGAAGCCAGATTAACAAGATGTTGTGGGTGGAAGAGTAAGAGTGGCTGAGTTAGCGAGTGCTACGAAACAAACCTCCCTCTTATATACATCATGCAAATCCCATCTGTCCCCAATGCGCTCACTCTTAGTGTTACTAAGCTACTGTACTGACCTGCTTACTATCGAACGGCCAAATTTTAACAGTTCCCTCTTTTCACACACCCTCAAATTGACTTAATGGTCTTAATTCTTCCTCCGCGTGTGACTTGGTACCAAACCCGACCGCTCCGTTTCTCACGTGCCTGTCAAGGAGATATCTCCAGATCCGCGATGGATTTCATTGAGGCCCCAGTCTTGTTTGGGCCTGAGAGAAGTGAAAAGTCAAATTCTGCTCGTCACATGGTGACGGAAAATCAGAATCTTCAGCGTGGCTGATGGAAATATAATGACAAGGTAGACTCTCGTAAAACGAGGGGACATGCACCCATCGATAAGGACATGCAATCGTTTGTGAGAAGCACTCTTATCCCATGGTGCCAACCTGTCTCCCAATCGCTTACCATTTACGATTTTAAAAAAGAAGCCAAGGACAAAAAGAAACGTCTTGTTGATCTTTCCGCATCTAAATTAAGTCGAGTTTCTTTGGTAACCTAATACACCCTAATTATTTTGACTTCGCTGTCGTACCACCTAAGCAGGTTCCTAATGACACTCGCACTGTCACTTCATTGTCATTCGATCGGAGATCAGCCGGACTGGCCATTGTTTGGTTAGGATTCTCAGATTCACTGTTTGGAAGCGATTCACTGGCACCGGTGGGCCTTTCATTTTGGGAACAAAATAACATATCAACCTGAGTCGATGAATATGCACGGGGGAATTGATCGAGCTAGCTGCATTGCTCAAGGTAATTAGGAGAGTGGCAGACAGTGCACTCACTATAAAACTCAGATAGCACCGTCTGGCAATTTTTGCAGCAGTGTTGTGTGACGTATGTTAGCACTGTTTAGTTGCCGCAAGAGACTCATTTTATAATGAACTCCAAGCGCATATTGGTAAATATCACGATCATAATGATATTTTTTTCTATAGATGGAGGGGTAGGTAACTTTTATCCATTTGCCTCTAAATAGTATAAGGCAAAAATGGAACCACTCGGAGTGTGACAGGGTTGACACTTCACAAATTTGCGCGATGTCATGTTCCGAATCGGATCCAATTACATAGCCGAAATGCGCGATACCTGAATATCTCAATCGGAGTATTTCATGGTACCGCCGGGTTAGGGACATCCGCAGTCGAAGGAGAACTCGGCGCGGTTATCCGAAAGAGTCCATATAGTGGCCTTCTTCAAGGTGTGCCCCTCCAACGCTCCATCGCATTGTAATATTAAATCACGCCATCTAATTCGTTGGGAGTTCAAGAGACCGGTGCTGAATGCAACTATTCCCCAATCTGTATAAGCGGCAGGAGCTCAGCACACTTTGGTGTTCATATGCATTTGCTATTCTCTGACGCCACAGGCGGGGAGTCCAGTTACCCGCGTATGGCGAGCACTTCGTTCGCGTTTCTTGCTCCGCCTTCGTGTGAAGGTCACTGTAAGGTGTAAGAGGATTGAGAGATGGAGAGTAAAGTCGGTAGTGTGCTTCGTAAGGAAAACAGGAAGGTCCAGAGGATGGTGGCGACAAGGTTGATAACGGGATGTTTTAAAACAGCGGCAACAAACATCCTCGAGTATCATGTGTTTCTTCCCCCAATCTAACTTCGACGTAACAAAGTAATCCACTCAGTAGCACTTCGGCTGACGACTTTACCAACGAACGACTCACCTGCTATCCCCAATGATCAGGTGCTCACGATTAGTCTCACGATAGCACCGCGCTCTCCTCCATCTCATTTTCCGACTATCTTCGTGCTCTAAATTTGCGCGGTTGCTTATATGTATATATTCTAGCGAGATGTGATCCGATTTGAAATGCAATTTGAACTGTGGTCTGAGTCGGTGTACAAAGGATTTCAAAATTTGCTGTCTGAGAAGATGCTTCATTATTACTGGACTTTTTGTCGTGCCAAGGGCATTTCGGTTCCTTCTTATGGTGCAGCATAAACAGGGCTTCTAGTACCTACATTGACACATCTTTCTCTCAGCTCCTGTTGACGCAGGGTACACGGTGGACGCGAGCAAAAAGCAGAAATATACTGGGACCCACAGGTGTCATCATGTTGTTTCTTCTTTGGGTAAGGGAAGACTTTATTTTCACACACCTCAGCATTTGTGACGGCGGTGTCAAACCCAGCCGCTCCGTTTTCCCACGTACAATAGGCGAGGACAAAGAGAGATTGTTGATCTTTTCACCATCCAATTAAGTTGAGTGTACCTAATTATTTTGTTATCGCCACAATTTTATCAAGATTCGATCACATCTTGTCGGCGTCATAAGATGTATGACTTGCTTCTGCTCGGAACTCCTATACTCCCTTATCCTGACTTACGAAGATGGACTTTGCACCCATACTCCTCCAGTTATCTAACCTTCCTCCACAGACTCCTGAAGTTAGCGTAGCAGTTAACTTGATGATCCAGGTGATAAGTACAGAAGTGGTAAGTGGTAACTGGCAACAACATATTGCGCAATACATTTCAGCGGTAATGCAAATATTAACGACGAAAAGCAATGCTGCGAAGCTTAGCTTTCTCGTTCGTGTAGCTGCAACTCATCTCGTTGCCATATCAGAACATACACATGACTAAAAAAACCATCCTCCTGACGGATTAAAGGCAGGCCGGGTGGCGTTCCTGGGGTGAGCATTCTCAATGCATGCCACTATCCCTTGAGAAGTTGCGACCAAAGTATTGGCATTTTATATAGCCTTTTGCATAGACTGTTAAAAGTGGCGAAACAGTCCGACACTCCTTCCTCGGTTGCCACGATGATGTTGTATCGCAGTCGTGAGCAACAGATCGACAATCTCAGTGAACAGTTGAGAAATATCGAATCTTCAACCTCAGTAATATTTTGTTATTATGCTCCATACGAATGCTGACTAAAACTTCGTTTGAAGGTGGCAATTGGACTCAATGCATCATTGGTTGTGAACGGCCTCCTCGCCACAGTGACGTCGAGAAACTCGGCGGCCACCAATTTGCTTGCAGATATGCGTTTCTTGATGAAATCCAACTCATCACTTGTCTGGCTGGGAAGAGATATTATGACAGATGAGTTGACTGGAACTGACGTACGTGACCAAATATATGATATACTACGCCTTCCAAGACCAAGTAATCGTAACTTCAACATTTAGCTTTCACTTTTTACACGATCAGACATACGGCTTACCCGGATCATTTGCCTGGATCATTCCCCTGTTCCTGACAGAGCACCTAATTATCTAGGTATATTCGTCAGGGTCTTTGAAGCACAATGTGCAAATGGCCAAGCTGTGATAGTCAAAGTCTACGAGGGACACGGTAAGAACCGAAGTCCTGAGAGAGCGCAAAAGGCTGTGAGTCAGCCGTATCTAACCCTAACCAGTGCCTGATGGGAGCATTGGCAGTTTCGCAAGATGCTCGCTTGTAGTAAGGCCTCGTTTCTATATCCGTCTATTGCTACTCTTTGTCTCTCAGGAATTATACTAATCTTCAATTGATCGGTTGCAGCTCTTCCACGGAAACCATCCCTTTTCATGTCTATAAATCCCCACAGGGAGATATGGAACGTTTTCAGGATTGGCTCACTAGAACCCTAAAGTATCACCCGACGGAAACTATAGAGGGCATATCGCATGGTAAGATCATAGAAGCCATGATATTCGTGACTGATGGCGGGATCTTTCACTAGAAGGATTCTTTTAAGGTTGATTAAACTCGTGTTCTATTACTTCCATATATGAACTGAGTTTACGGGTAGGAACTGATCGATTTCCAATTCCAGCGAGGAATTCGACGTGCCCTTCCTCCGGTAGTCTTATTACCCAAAATTCCATACTACCCCTAACTTGGATTAGTTCTCGTCAGGTATAGTCGACGTGCATATGCGAGGTGGCAAATTACAGTGGTCACTGATTTACAGCGGGGAATTAACCGAAGGAGTACCAGATGCGGTGTCTAGTATTTTCATTATATATGGGCATTGGATGCTGACTACCTCATTGTAGCTGGATCCGGAGATTGGATACAATCAAATTGGTATCGTATCTGACTTGTAGGTCTAGAGCGCGAACAAAACATCCAAATCTGACCAGAACCCCAGTGAACCTCAACCGGGCATCGACATTGTATGCGGATTCTTCGCCGGATCCCTTTTTTGGATGTCAGATACTACTACCGGCGTACAATCGATCGTTGATAATGGGTAAATAATGATATGCCAACTTGTTCAATCGTCATAGCAAGTTGGCATATCATTATTTACCCATCAGCGGTTGAGACCTTGTAGGACACTTGTACAAAGTGATGTTCCCATTGCTCTGGGTGACATAGGATACATTCCAAAGCCATCTTCTGGAGAAGTAAGTACATTCCAAGTGCTGGGAAACATCCATAGTCTTCTGCAAGAGCTTCCTCGAGCTCCTCATGCGGTATTTCCCTATAAGTCTCGACCCGCAGACGCGCCTTTTTCTGAATATAAGGCGTGGAATAATCTGCCTCCTGCCGAACCGGAGGTAATCACTTTTGAAGGTCAACCGGTGTATAAGAAGTACGTTGCAGTATCCTAGTTATACACTTTACGCCTGACCCCGATGGCATACTAGGTACACCTACATAGATCCTCCTGTGACGTCAGCCATGAGCTGAATGAATTGTTACGTTTGGATTAGCCCAAGGGAAATATGCAAGTTCTACTCACGATAGGTCATGCAATTTATCAAAAATCACAATCTATCGATATCTTCCTATGACTTACAACTAGGTATATCCTCCTTGATGTCTATAAGTTGTCGTATTGATATAACTTGTCTGTCATGAAGTAACGCTTGCAAATGTGGAATGTTCATTTGCATTGTATCCTGACGACGAGTGCGTACCATTTTTGTTATTTTGTACTTATTATGTCTCAAGGCGACGCCAAACAGCTTCGTTGAGTCCTTTCCGGATGAGCCTTATATGTCGGAGGCATCCTCTGTTGCCAGCCAAAAACTCTTTCCACCTACAGTATATTTGTTTGAGACCATCGAAGAATATAAAATCAAAGGTTCAGGAGAACCTGTGGTTACCAAACTATGCCGCGCATCTTTCTCTTCAGAACCAGACTGGATCCAGGAGTCACCTTGGCCATGTTACACGGAGAAGTCTGAAGGATTCTCTTTGGTTAACTACTGTCAAGAGTGAATATTTATCTATAGCCCTTCCATTAACGACTGACGCTGAGATCTTACTAGCTATTTGATTGAGTATTATCAGCTCCCCGTAGGTTCATTGGAATATTCGCAAAATGACACAACACCCAACTTAAGGCCACAATCGCTACAACCCGACCCGGGAATTACAATATGAAAGAACAAGCCCATTTGAAGGACCAAGAACATCTCATGTTCCAGCAGATATATTCCGGCAGATATATTTCATATGTTTTCATAGTGGCACAACACATCTTTGAGCATCGACGACGATTAGCTTCCTACAATTGTTAGGATATTCGCCCCCCACCGCCCGAATGGGTTAAATAACCTCAATTAGTTTTTCAAGAATAGTTCTCAAAACCTTTAGCTTAGCTATCAGTTCCCCTTCCTGTAAAATCCTCCACGAAAAGAAAATCTTCGAGGCTGCCATAAGGTTGAGTCATTTCTTGAAATGTACGTATGCAACGTTGATCAAAATACACCGTGGTTCTTATGTCTATATGCAGTACAGTTTGAAGGTTGCATCCATCCACATCAATAAAATGGTTACGACATTACCGATTCATTCACTACGGATTCAGCTTAAGGCGATTTTCATTTTCTCCTGCTAATTGTGTGTTCAACACTTGTCGTCGTCAGACCCTGGTGAAGGTCAGGCATTTCTCAACACTCTCAAACCATTTGCGTACTACTGGGTAAGACTAGCCAATACAAACTAACATAATGAGTAGGAGGGTATTGTATTTGCCTTGTGCACTCATTAGGGTCAATGATGCACAAGTACTACACAACATACGGGGGAAATAGGACCATAGCAAGCCGATTGGTAGGCACTATATCATCACATTACTTTTAGGTGATCAGTGTCAGTTCTAACTGTCATAAGGTATTGGAGCCCAGACGACTGGATTTAAAAACATTCTAGGGTGCTTTAACCTTTACATGTCTTAACCACATCGACATTAGGCGGCCGCTGTGGAACCAAGACTATTTATGACTCACATCATGCACAAGTGGTCATCTGCGACGCATGACCAGTTGAGTCTCTTCGCAGGAGCTGTTCTGGCCCCTCATGGCGTACAAGTCCTGATTCTAGAAGCACTTCTGAGTCCCAGCGACTCCCCAGCCGGTGGTCATCAGTGAGGTTATGGAGGCGAACATGCTTAGAAATGGCTCGCCGGAGTGAAAGAAGTTCTACATATCCTTGGACAACCCAAAGAGTGCCTCATATCCGTGCGCTATGATAATTCAAGGAGGCGTCTTCTGCATAGGCATAGGAGGCTCTACACATTGATCAGCTCAGTGGCAAGTCGAACAAACACTTGAACTAATTCTCGTCAATTATTTGCAGGTGCCGCTGTAATTCCTTGGAAATGTCTTGACCATCCTATCATCAGATATGGATACGACTTGGAAGTATCTATTGTGTAACATGTCTTCTTTGCAATGTTTACTCTACCATGATCGTTTATTCGGCGGATTGATAGTACTGCATCCACACGCCAGTGGAGTGGATATTATTTTTTCGTGAGCGTTGTTGACCATCTATTGAGGAAAAGCCTAAGAACCGTGACCACTCTGTGGACTCCGGCTTGTCAGGGGGGCAGCCTCCCCCCCACAACGTTACTCTGCATCGACAACTCTGACCATATTTCACTCTAGGTATTTATCAGGCCCATGGTCAGAATCAACAAATGAATTATGAATTTGAACGCTTTTGAAAGGTTTTACAGCTTTACCGGAAAGCCTCGGACAAAAACGGAGGTACGGTCCGTCCATGGTCTCCCTTTGTTCCACAAAGCTCTATTAACCCTCGTCAGCTTTCATATGAATATAACGTAGACAACATTGCATGGCTTGGCACTAAGGCGGCGAAGGAGATAAACAATCAAAAGTCAGGCAGAATCATGCCTGTAGGCGTGCATTAAGGTTTACGTTTCGAAAGCCACTTGTCGATTCGGAGCAATGGCAGAAGCACCTGCCATCACCCAATGGTCTCCATTGGGTCTCCAGTGACCATGTCTTCCAAAGCTTGGCCTCGTTTCAGATAGTTCTTCACGTAATAATGCAATAATGTTGATTTTATTGATGTTGCCTCACCTAAAGCATCTCATTGGCAGAGTATGATCAAGTATGATCACTACACACCCCTGTTGGAATACGAGCGTTACATAAACTCGTAACACATATCCCTTTGTTTTTGTCTCTTTATTCCCTTTGTTCCATCCCTTTTGTTGCCCTATTTAGTATCCTATTGTTTGGCAGACATATATAAGTAGCCTAGTGTTCATGTATATACTTATTCGTTTGCCTAATCTTACTACAAGATATACGCACAAACGAAATTTATATACTGCTCTTATAGTTCATTCGGAGCTTCTATATTTTATTCTAACAACCCCAACCTTACGCAAGTGGCGTATATTACCAAATGGAGGACCGATCTGGACAACAAGGGGGCGATATAAAGTCTATTGAGACAGCTTCTTGACCATTCCTACTTTTGACTGCGGCTGACGATACAGTATACTACGCGGACACACACTTCTCACTCATGGTATTAATTGCCGATATTGACTGTAAATAAAGATCCGTGAAATTCCTCATCGCTTATCTCAATGCATTCTTCTGAATATTCTATTCACCGGCAAAACTAATCTATGCGAATGCTGAATCTTCTTCCGATTTCGACGAAATGAAACGCATAATTTCTATTGAGTCGCCATGACCCGTGATCATTGGGCGGAGCTATAACATGGGCCACAGGTGCAGCCTGATCTCCATCATCTCATAACTACTTTTTATCACCCCCCAGTAAACCTATCATACAAACACCTCACCTTCTCCACAAATTGATGCATTCTTTGTGTTCCATCAAACCCGCTGTAGTCCTCATCAGGATCATGGGGGCATTACTCCCCAACTGGTAGATGTTGGGAGTGGCCCGGGCCACTTTCATCGAATTCCTGACTCCCAGCATTTGGGCAAGATTGTCTAGCATGTTCACGGTTACCGTCCCATCAACACAGTAAGCATATTTCCCATTCTTTCTCCACCACCACCGCCACTTACATTCGCAATAGGACCTGTTTCGCTACAAAATCTCTGCTCGTCTCCAGGTCCTTGTTCTCTGTTCTTCTCCGCCACTTGATTGCAGCATGGCAATTCAAGTTTTTGGACAAGATAACAGATTTGTCCATCGTGTTTGAGGGGAGGCTTCCTGGTATCAACACTGATTTGAGGTACAACATCTTCTACAGCATGTTCGCTGCGTGTAGGTTCCTCTTCAATTTCAGCCTGGATCTTAATGAGGCAAGGGGGTCACTTCATCTACTTCCCAATAATACCCTCACATGCTCGTTGCATGTGGTCTGTTATGGTGATGTGTGAGCCACAGTTCCTTTTTCCACATATATTATCTTGTTCTCATACTGTACAAGTGTTCTTTTTGACAGATTGTGTCCCCTCGCGACTAAAAGCCTTGCTACAATGATTGCGCTCAACAATTACACAGGAAAGAGGAGCTTACTCGTCGCCCAGTTCCCAACCTGAGGATAGAATCAATCAGCAAACATGAAGTATATGTGAGTGCCTAAAATCTCACCGTCTCTTGACCTCAGGACAGACAGTCTCCTCAATCTGTCAAAAAGAACACTTGTATGAGCACGAGATAACATTTATGGAAAGAGGAACTGTGACTCACACATTGCCATAACAGACCACATGCAACGAGCATGTGAGGGTATTATCAGGAAGCAGACGAAGTGACCTCCTTGCCTCATTAAGATCCAGGCTGGAATCGAAGAGGAACCTACACGCAGCGAACATGCTGGAGAAGATGTTGTACCTCACATCAGTGTCGATACCAGGAAGCCTCCCCTCCAATGTGATGGACAATCCCATCATCTTGTCCAAAAACCCGAGTTGCCATGCTGCAGTCAAGTGGCGGAGAAGAACAGAGAACAATGACCGAGAGACAAGCAGGGATGTTGTGGCGAAGGAGGCCCTATGGCGAATGTAAGTATAAGTGGCGGTGGCGGTGGAGAAGGAATGGGAAAAATGCTTACGGCGTTGATAGAACAATATCTGTCAACATCATAGACAATCTGGCCCCAATGCCGGGAGTCAATGACTCGATGAGGCTGACCAAGGCCACTCCCAACATATATTTGTGAGAAAAAAGTGCCGCCACGATCCCGATGAGGACCGCGGCGGGTTTGATGGAACGCAAAGGATCCATCGATTTGTGGAAGAGGTGGAGGTGGTTTGTAAGATAGGTTTACTGGGGGGTGATACTGGTTCAGAGTAGGTGGAGAATAAGCCCCCCCAGTAAACCTATCTTACAAACCACCTCCACCCCTTCCACAAATCGATGGATCCTTTGAGTTCCATCAAACCCACCGTGGTCCTCATCGGGATCGTGGCGGCACTTTTTTCTCACAAATATATGTTGGGAGTGGCCTTGGTCAGCCTCATTGAGTCACTGACTCCCGGCATTGAGGCCAGATTGTCTTTGATGTTGACAGATATTGTTCTATCAATGCTGTAAGCATTTTTCCCATTTCTTCTCCACCGCCACCGCCACTTATACTTACATTCGCCATAGGGCCTCCTTCGCCACAACATCCCTGCTTGTCTTTCGGTGGTTTTTCTCTGTTCTTCTCCGCCAGGTGTTTGCAGCATGGCAACTCGGGTTTTTGGACAAGATGACGGGTGTTGGAGGGGAGGCTTCCTGGTATCGACACTGATGTGAGGTACAACATCTTCTCCAGCATGTTCGCTGCGTGTAGGTTCCTCTTCGATTTCAGCCTGGATCTTAATGAGGCAAGGGGGTCGCTTCGTCTACTTCCCGATAATACCCTCACACGCTCGTTGCATGTGGTCTGTTATGGCGATGTGTGAGTCACAGTTCCTCTTTCCATAAATGTTTTCTCGTGCTCATACAAGTGTTCTTTTTGACAGATTGTATCCCCTCGCGACTGAAAGTCTTGCTACAATGATTGCACTCAACGATTACATGGGAAAGAGGAGCTTACTCGTTGCCCAGTTCCCAACTGTGTTGGTCAAACACATTGAGGAGACTGTCTGTCCTGAGGTCAAGAGATGGTGAGATTTTAGGCACTCACGTATACTTAATGTTTGATGATTGATTCTATATTAATCCAGCCATGTTTCGGCGTTTCGCACCGCACTTATTATATGTTTGTGTTGCGTATTGTCATAGAAGACTGGTATTTAAACGGATAGTTGTCGTTGTCATCGCTTCATCCGTCCCGATAACCATGTTCACTTCATCCTCCCATCACTTAACTTCACCATGTGGATGCAGTTAGGGCCGGGTCAGAGAACGAACACGCAAAGCTTCCTATGGCGACAGCCATAACACCCAATGCTGCCGATTTGGGTGTTCCGGTCGTGGGTGGTGGTGCACCCGCTGCGAATGACCGCAGCGATGACGCACAGGTCAACCCAGCAATTGGATGCCACGAATGGAGAACATGCGGTGGATATTAACGACACTGAACGAGAGGCAGACGTTCAGCACCGTGAAAGATCCAGTGATGCGGTTCCAGGTTTGTAAGGGAAAGCTGAAAAGAACAGAGAACTCCTTTATTTCCGCCTCCCACCCCCCGTCACCGGCACCGTATAGCCTTGTACAGGCTTGGAGTTGGTGTAAAGGGTTGGGGTTCGTCTTGGAGATCCTCGGACAAACCCCAACCCCTTACACCAACTCCAAGCCTGCGCAAGGCTATACCGGTGCCAGTGACGAAAAGGGTGGGAGGAGGCGAAAATAAAGGAGTTCTCTGTTCTTTTCAGCCTTCTCTTCTCTTTGTTCTCTCTCTCTCTCTCTCTCTCTCTTTCTTTTTCTGTCTTCCTTTCTTCTTTTTTAATGTGTGCATCTTATTCCGTCCCTTTCTTATTTTGAGTTGGGGCTCTGAAGGCTTAATTTTCGTCTTTGAGGATGTAGTAAGCCCATCTCTGCCGTCACAACTCCCAGCTACGTCGAGGCGGTCCGTGCCATGATGAGGATGTGCCACTGGATGTGCAAATGTAAGCTCTGATTCCACTCTTCCAACACAATTTGTTAATTTGTGCCTTCCTCGCCACTTTCTCCCAGACGTTCTGGATCCATGGAGTATTGTGAAAGGAATAACAGTGGATCAATCTGTAATGGTTGGTGTATGCACAGTATTATTTCTTTATATTACTGTCTCTCTAACTGTTACGGACCAGGTGTGACTCTAGGACAACAACAGTTCGGATCTTTCACATCCAGCAATATCATATCTATAAGGTCACAGAGCCGAGTTCCAAAAGATAAATCGCCTAAAACCATGTAAGTTTTTGAAGCCCCCCTTGTCATGTATGACATGATAGTAACATCCCTATCCTCCCATGCATTTGACTGCAGGAATTCAAGATGGCCGATTGTTGAGGTGCTAGCCTCTTTTTCAGATTCTTCGGTGTTGACGTTGGCAATTACGACGACCTGATTGGCGTTCTTCGCAGAATTAGTAAGTGAGGGTTCTCACCACACCTTTCAGTGCCCTTACGTTATGCATCCTTCTATGCCGGTCAAAAACAGATATCAATTCCTTGCAGCCATACAAGTGTGAGTTGTTGGTCGTTTAACTCACTGTCACGAACTTTTGTTTACACTTAGCCGTTAGTCCTTATGTCTAGCCAACTTATTTGCCATTCAGTCTCATTCCTCTATCGGTTTTGATGCTATGCTCTAGAATTATTTTGTGAGAGAAGCCATCGTGCTTTATTCTAGCCGTTGTTGACCTTCGTACAGACTATCTGGACGCAACTGACTTCATTGCCCTTGCAGTGTAGAAATCGGAGAACTGACGATGTAATACTGACAAAAAGTACTATTTTTTTTAGCCAAAGGAACCCTCTCTTTTATCCGTTCTTTTTGCCTTTTGCCTGTTGTCTTTATCTTGTACTGAATGGCTTGTGTTCATTGTAACAAAAAGAACACCTGAAGTCAACCTACGTCCAACCTACTGAAAGCTAATTTTTACTTTCAGCTGCGTGTAATTACTACACCAGTTTATTGACAGAGCTATGAAGCTCGTCAACATCAACGTCGACTGTTGCCCAATGATGGTTAGTCCTCTGCTGCCTAAGAAGGGCACATCGTTCCTTCAAACCTTGTGCTATAACGTCACACATTCAATTATAACCTATTCCTTTGCTACGCATAAGTATATCATGATTGGAAGTACCAAGTTTTACTCCAACTGGGGTCTCATCGCGCGTCTGGCAGTCAACGTTTCCTCCGATTCATCCAATCCACGGCTAATGCAGCATCCCAGGTGCTCAGCAATGCCCTCAAGCGAATTGACTCGTCGGCCATTAAGCGGAACATGGCCCTGTCACGCTCTTTGGCCTCAGGAGTCGCTTTTTGTAGCCACTTGGTCATGCCATGGGCTTCTGCGATTGCATCATGGGCCCAAATATTAGCGGGATCCTCACTATAACCACCTCTTTGCACAATGCGTTTACTTTCGATAGATTGTTGATTCGTATATTCTGAGAAGGCTTGATGGCGCAACGTTGGCCATTTATTGAGTAGGGATTCGGGGCGCGTCCCTGTAGTACTGCTGACAATGCTCGGCCTAAAGGACCGGCGTCCAGGAGACCTGCCGTGAGTCTTAGACCACCTATCGTATCATCAGAGAAGCAAATGGATCGCTGAAGCTCTTTTCCCTTACCAATAGGATTGTTTGAATGGGCAGCATCTCCAATTAGCAATACCCTTCCTTTACGCAACTGTGTAGCGCATCATTGGTGTACTTTGTATGGGCTAATATGTACGAGCTTGCATTGAATCCTTCTATCCGGCAAAAAGTGGAGAATGCGTTGTTGGGCTTCTTCCTTGTGCTATTCGAGAGACATGTCAGGTTTCTACCCATATGCAACTCGCCAGAGATGTTTTTCTGGGTCAATTGCAGCAATAATGCCCCAGTGGACAGGATCGACGAAAAACTTTCCTGACGTGAAATCGAAATCAGAGAAAGGGTATAAAACATCCGTCGTAACGAATTCCTCTTTTGGCCATGTGAAGCCTGCAAATTCGATGTTCATTATCTTTCGTGCTATACTCTTTGAACCGTCCGCACCGATCAACCAATCACATGTTATTCGTGAGGTATTGCCTTGAGAGCTCTTGCAAGTGATACAGACTGGGCCCTGTTCAGAGCCATCGGAAACGTATATTACTTCTGAGTCGAAGGAGATTTCTGCGTTTGCGAAAGTTTCCAGTTGGAAAGAAGGACCCTGACAATATAAGCTGGCCACAACTGAGGGCTGCAGCAATACCCTCTAAGTTTGGCAATATTGCAGGCTGGACGACTCGGTTGCGACTGCTTGAAGGGCATCATATACATTCGCTGGCTGGTAGACAATTGCACGGGGGGACTCGCTGGGACATGAAAGTGCTTCTAGAATCCGGACCTGGACACCATGAGAGGCCAGAACAATGCCTACCAAGAGACTAACTGGACCTGCACCACAGATGACCACTTGTGTATGATGTGCGCTCTGAGCCATGAACGAGGTCAGATGGAGTCAACAAGAAAATAATACTATGAAGACACGCCTCAGAATTCGACATAACTTTCGATTTGCGGTCTAGCTAGCTATTGTGTGGATGTTTCATCAATTGGTAGGAGTTCCGCTGGTAACATCTAGTTCAACTAGCGATTTGTCTGATTACACACATCAGGCTGCGCGTCACATAATCAAACCAATTCCACGCAATCAAATTCTTTTATATCGTGTTGAAGTCCAACCTAATAATAATTACAGTAATACATTGACGCATATCACATAGGACAAATCTCATTAAACATCGCAGACCAAACTAATTTATTTTCAACATCTAGATAATTTTTGCATTATAGCCTACAGACCATCGATATGAAGCTCGACAGAGTCGCTCTATATGTTAGCCAGCTGATAGATCCCCTGGTGTGTTCTTGTTCAGCCTGCCAGTGATTCCGGTGGGTCGCTGGCTCTGAGTCGCTCCACGCCGTACGGAAGTTAGCGTTGTTCACACCTAATACACTGACGCTCCGGACTTGAATTCACGGTACGCGAGCTAAAGCTTTTCGTCTGCAGGGTACATGTAGGCCTGAACATTCTGCCATGACTTCATGCGACAGACATATATATACTACACAATGGCCTATGATGGACACGGACGAGATAGCTTTTATCGAGAGGGCTTCCCAACACGCGGTGTATTCTAGAATAGGTCCCAGCGAGTACGCCATTGCCATCGCTGCTGTCTTTGGCTGGTGTGCTACTAGACTGCTGGTCACTAGCGATGCAATTCTACGCGGCGGGTGACTTCTAGTTTGTCGTGCTAAATGCCAATTCTGCGTAAGGGTGTTATAATTGCTATCTAACCCTACTTTCAGAACATGCTTCAGATTGGAAATAAGTCATATTTCATAAATTGTCTGTACAAATGTTAAATTTTTTTCCAGCCCCGACAAGATAACTATTGGTTGATCGTTGATATATTTATAAGGTCGCCCTAGGCCACAGCTACAGCCTTGTTCCCGCTATCCTCAAACTCACTCTAAACCACTAGCATCTAGAGCGATTCCAAGCGCTTACACAGCATCTCAAACTCAACAACCCATGGATCCTTTGGGTTTCATCAAACCTATGGCAGTCAATACAATGTTGGGATCGCTCTTGTTCTACGTTCGGCTGATTCATGTTGAAACCAGTGCTGGCTGCTTTCGCTCAGTCAATGAAACAATATCGATGTTAGAAAATGGAATTGTAGTTTTGGGAATCTGATGGTGAAAGCAGCCAGAACCATTCCCAGCGTAAACCAGTCGAGGTTGAGAACGAGAAATACCGCCACGGGTTTGATGGAACCGAAGGGATCCATCTATGTTTGAGCGTAAGAGGTTGTGTGAATGCTTTGTTATCTCTGATGATGCCAGTGTTCCCACCACCACCATACTAAATAAAAGTTCCCACTAAAGCATCTAGCTCTTCACAAATCTCCCCATTATGTCCGAGTACATGTTCCTTTCTTCCTCAACTATTCTTTTGAGGCATGTCAACTCATGTTCTCGGACAATATCAAAAAACTCTCTCTCATCTCAAGGGTCAATTACTCAATATGGACACTGGCATGAAGAATGAGATCTTCAAGGTCATTCTCACAACATTCAAGCCGTAACTCAGTCTCAAATTTTACTTTACCTAGGCCATTAGGCGGCATAATGTGCCCCTCCCAAGGACACCCACTCTGCACGCGGCTCGTAATGGCGGCATGTGAGTCCAGTGGCACTTTTTCAGTGCTGGTAACTTATGGCTCATATATGCTATAATCTTGGCAGATAGTATCCCTTCGTGACCAAAATTCTTAGCGCAATTATTGTGCTCATCAATTGCACCGGGGAGAAAGTGAGCTCGTTGCATATTTCCCACCTGTGCTGGCGACGCACATTGTGGAAACGCTCTTTCCTCAGCTTAGAGCTGGTGAGTATTTTACATAGCCACATGCCTTACATTATTGACGATTACTAACGTGCTTATCTAGCCATTTGTTGGTGCTTGGCACAGTTTTACTGTACACCCGTGCTCCGTGTTACTCAGTGTCAATATTTCATTGCCTTGTCTCGTCATCCCAGACTAATATTTGAAGGAACAGTATTAATTGTTCGCATTTGAGAATCCAGCTAACCATCCACCTGGTAGGGCTATTGGTTTGCAGATGATGGCGGTGCAAAGGGAAGAACTTGGGAATAGAATGGACGCCTAGGATGCGATTGCTCAAGCTACATTCCCTGCCCTACCTCCAACTCACAATGACATATTTCCTCACGCCACAATATTCATGCCCATTTGTCCTCGTATCCGTGCCTCATAATATCCTCCTCATTACTTATCTCGACGCAGACCCCGCCAACCACCTCCAGCCCAAAGGAGCCGAAGAATAAAGACCTAGATAGGACTGCTCTATATGCCAATCCATACTATGGTCATATGTTGAATACTGGATTCGACATCGTACCGAACCCAGTATTCAAGATAACTGGTCGCGCACCCGTTGCAAACCATTGGAACAGTAGCGCTCGGCCTGGCAACCAGGAGGTGATTCGGATGACAAGAACGAAGATGAGGAGGCTGAGAATATTAACGTCACTATGCAGGACGCAGGCATTCAGCACGGCGCAAGGTGAAATATGATGATTCTAGGTTCGTGCAGCCCACTTATATCACTTTTATCGTATCCTTATTTAGAAATGATATTACTCTTGAAGACCGAGGAGTCCGTCTTCCCGTCCTTCCCCAGTTGAATATCACTAACAGCAGCAACCCACAGGGTATTTCCGACTAAGCTCTCGCGTCTTGTGTATATCTTATGCTATGTATCTTTATATGATGCACCGGTGACCTTTGTGCCCAGAGTCACTTTAAGATTATCCAAGGTCATTAGTCAAAGCCCAAGTTGCTGGCGGGTTGTGTAAAATACGGCAATTGAATTGTGTGTGCGTATTTCGACAGTAGTAAGTCTTGGGGTGAAGTTAATGGTAACCGTGAGGGGGTCTTTGCCATAAATACCTACGCCGCCGTACTCTATGAGAAAAGGTACGGAAGAGAGAACCCAGCGAATAGGCCCGTATTAGCGGTCGGAAAGTCCTGATCAAATTGACTGCAAAACAAGGCGTTACAGTACAAGTTGAAAACGCTGACTACATCATCGGTTTTTGATCATTATGACTATTCATCACAATCGATCGGTGGGATTGATCCATTATCACTTGTAGTCTTTAATCCAACGCCGGTATGAATATCAAATTTCCCTCTATCTCCATGGTACAAAGGTTCCTTGGAAATAAGTGCCATATATTGCTAACTAAGGCCGTTGCCTCATGGAAGTAGGAAATAATGTGCCTGATACACGGAATTTGGAGTTTATTAAAAGCGCTGCATAGATGAAAGGTTGTTGGATTCCCCGCCTCACGTCAATCCCGATGCCGACGAGATTAACATCATCACGACTATATCTATTTTTTAAAGGTACAACCTATGTAACATGAGGAGCAGAAAGCCAAACAATGGTATGATCAGGTGTATCTCATGAGCGGCACCTCTTCTTTCGTATATATACATGTATCCACATTTTCAGATATTTTATTGTAAAATATAAATTTTCGACACTTTATTAGAGTATCATATGTCGAGATAGAAGCTAAGGAAGTAACTCGGCCTTGATATAATAGAATAAAATGACAGTAGACAACTTTCCGCCCTGCAACTTATCACCAATATAGCAATTTTGGTGTTGTTTCTCTTATATAACATGTAACCCATCATGTAGGCATGTATGCCGTTGTGGAGCACACATCGTCTGACACGAGTTTCATTACAAAAACTTCAAAATTACATACTTACGGTAACTAAGTGCTGCGGATGATATGTGAGCTCGACGAGCACATGTTCATTCTAAAATGGAGTGTGAAAAAATCTCTCACTTATGGTTACAGGGGTGGCTGGAGTTTAAACCGAGTTATGGCGGAGCTGCAAAAAGTTTATGGAAGTCTTGGGGAGGGACATGGGGGTACCGTATCAATCCAGACATTGGAGAATCAATTACCTCCACTTCCGCAACCGCCTCCACCACCTTCTCAACCGCCTCCACCACCTCAACCGCCTCCACCACCTCCGCAACCGCCTCCACCACCTCCGCACCCGCCTCCACCACCTCCGCAACCGCCTCCACCACCGCCGCAACCGCCTCCACTACCGCCGCAACCGCCAGATGCCCCACCACAACCAGCTGCGCCGCATCCAGTACCGCATCCCCCACCCCCACCCACAGCACTTCCATATCCACCATAAAATCTAAGCAGTTGAAACTCATTAGCCTAATGCATCTTCGAACAATGTGGATTGCTGCACGCACCCGTACGGAGTAGTCATCGAGACACCCCAGTATAGATAGTAGTCCCTATAACCACGGTAAGGGTCGTCCATAAATGCCTCTCTATGATTCCTATCTCTCGTCTCATTTCGCTTCGCCTGTAAAGCACGCCATGGATCTCTTGCAGCGCGCTTCTTTGCACTAGCAACACGCCTCTGTGTCTTTTCCCTCCTTGAGTCCTTGTGCTGTTGCGTTTCTGGTGCACTCGGATCACCAAATTGCACATTATGCTCGGAAGGGTGGGAACTCTCGGCTTCATCCTCCTCCGTGCAGATGATATCGGGGCGATTGTTGACAGGAGTCAGGGGTGGAGGAGGGCCCTCTTCCTTCTTGCTGCCGATGCGGCTGAGCGAAGTAACGATTCTTCTGATTAGGGATTCCTGCCGGCGGTCTACGACGCAGCCACATACACTGTACGGTACCCCGAAGCGATTCCTCCACTCTTTGGCCGTGATATCATATGCGGTAGAGAGTATCTGCGCCTCGATGTTGTCATCGTGGTTTGGCGTGCGTCCTATACATGACTGGGTATCCTCCCTATACTTTGAGCTTTTGAGCTGATGAGAGTGCCACGATAAGTCCTATCATCCAGAGAGGGTCAGTTCCGATACAGTTAAAAGTGACTGTAACCTACGATATCCTGTGAGTTCTGTCAGCCAACTAAAGAAGAGAGTTGTATCTGGTCACTCACCAGCGTAGGAACAAAAAACGTGGTTGATTTTTCTTGCATCAAATCAAGGAATGCATGGTATCTCGCCACTGAACGAACAAGAGGTGCCGAATCAAGGGGATGATCAAATCGATTAGGCTCCGTCCATCCAAGTCCAACCATCTTATCAATGAAACCCCCTTGGCGCAGGACTGCACCAACAAGATCTATTGATGCCAGCCCTGGCCCTGAATTGCTATATGCAGCAGCAAGGCGTTGTATCCTGGAAATACGTTCGCACCCGGAATGATCGATCATTGTCTGATGGTCTCTCACCTCGGAAGCGGCTTGACTCCCGGATTGTCTGTAAACTTGGGGCGTACGGAGTAATGGAGCTTTGTTAGGAGTGTGCTGTAGCTGTATCCGAGCCCCCTAGCCAGCTGCTGTGCCTGTTCTGCGATCTCCTTTGGCTGAATTGGTTTATTCATTTTAAAGAGATCATCGGGAGTCTGTTCTCCGGTCATGCCTTAAACCAAGGGCACTGTGATTTCAGAAAACGCACCTCAAAAAGCCTCTTGATGAATGCCTCGGCGGCGGTAAAGTCGGCTTCACCAGACTTAGGATCGAGCAGTGTTTCACTATAACAAACATGAGCGACCTTGTAGTCCAATGTAACACGGCGCACTTACGAGAGATAGACCGTTTGTCCTTCCCGTTTCTTCGTCAGCTCCATAGCAAATCTCATTATGCCTATGCTCTCCTTAGTAAATATATCCCCACACGACTCGCATCTATGCTCAAACTTTGGCTGAGCATACCCTTTCTCCCCAGCAGCCACCCACTTGACAGAGTAGTTTAGGGCCAAGCAACGCGGGCAAGTGAGAGGCTCTGATAATGTGTCGGAACGGTCTAGGATGAGAGGTGGTGTAAATGACCATGAGGTTGTGTCCTCGAAGAATCTTCGCCGTTTGGCCGAGGGAGGAAGTGGTTCGAGGCTTTGCGGGTCGATCAGAGATGAAATGAGGGTTAAAGGCATATCTCTACAGGGACATGATTCAGGGTCTGGTATCGGCGGTGAGACGGCCTTACTGGATGGTTTTCAGGTGGCTTGCGTAAGTCGAGTCTATGGGCATGCGCATGCTATCCTCATAATATGCTCGTGGATTCTACGAGAAGCCGATTAAAGAAAGTAGAATCCTTATAGCGATGCGCTTACAAGGAGATATGAATGCCACACCATTACCACATCTAGCGGTGGAATAGTCGTTTCATTCAAGCCCGGCGAGCTCATTACCCAGGAAGTTTCCGTCCATTTGTAGAACCTGTGAACGGCCCGATTCACATAAACGATCCATGCCAGGTTCCGATCCTCTGCTGCAATCCCGACTTGTTGGGCTTGAACTTTCTGTTTGAGTGCATGGATCGCCCCTAGCAGTCGCAAATGCGCTTGAAGTTCCGTCACGTTCACAAGTGGTTGCACATTATGCTCTCCAATGGGGAATTTATCAGGAAGTTTGGTCGGATATTCGGTGTATGCTGGTGGTACCTCTGAGTTCTGCATTGTGGGAGGAGTTGAATTGAATGTGTGACTTATATATTGTCTGCTATCACATACGTGGCTGTCCGGTGTGGGCCGAGTCGACCTAGTCAGCCATGAGCCAATGCTTGGATATCAGATAAAGTGTGGGTTATGGGCGCTAAACAAGCTGGAGCCCGCCCGTAGCAAAGGGGTACGCTTTGCGACCGCCCCACAGCATAGCATCTTAGGCTTGTCATCAGGCAAGGTGAGATTTAGCGCCATGAATTAGCACCGCATAATTCGTCAGCGTGGGAGCAATTTTGCATCCAATTCCCACGCCTACAGGGCCTACAGGAATAGTTGAAATTAAATACAATAAATTAAAACAAGATCAAACAAACTCCAAAGCAGTCCAGTAAATTCAATCAAGTCCAAAGATTCAAATAAACTCTGAGACAAATACATACCAATAAAATCAGGAAAAATACCAATCAGGAAATAAATAAATTTACCAATGAAATCTAACTATCCATATAACATCCTGCCAATACTCCCCCAATGCTTAACAAATGCTCATCAGTTCTCTCTCAATCAATGCTCAATCAATACTCAGTGTTGTTTCTCTTACACGAATATAACCCATCATGCATGTATGTGATTGTAGAGCACACATTGTCTGACATGACATGAGTTTCATTACAAAAACTCCAAAATTACATGCCTACAGTAACTATTATCAATGATATGTGAGATCGATGAGCTCCTGTTCATTCTAAAATGGAGTGTATAAAAATATCTCACTTATGGTTACTGGAGTTTAAACCGAGTTATGGTGGAGCTGCAAAAGGTTTATGGAAGGGTGCCGTATGCTGTGGTGCTACAAGTCGTTAGTCATCACACGCCTTCCCCTAATAAACTAATCCAAATTCTAGGGGCTTTTACAGTTAAGATGCCAAATACAAAGTTTAATAGATTTTTGAAAGCGCACCAGTTCAGGGGTTGATTGACATGATATGATCCCCAAGCTGTTCGTCGCTCAGACTTTTTACCATTTTGATGGTCGGTGTTAGCGATGTTTCTTCAAGAATTACGATGCCTTGAAATCTGAAATGTGATAATGTAGTGAGTGGAAACAACTAATTTTTGCGATAATTTCCGGACTCACCTCTTACCAACGCAAACCAGGCGCCACCTAGGGCACCCAAGGCATCAGAGGGTCACTGTGGAATGACCTCGGAGCGACCCATGCCCGAGGCGCGGGTAGGACGGTCCAGTGCTGTGTCTGAACGCATATCTTGTCCCGAGTGGCGGGTGTCCGTTTCTTGTGCGGCGGGCATTGACTGTTATATACGTCAGTATGACGGATTCGATCTTGTTGCTTGGCCTTGTACTTACCTCTTTTTCCAGCGATTTCGACTTGGACTGCAACAGGAAACCTAGGCATTCGCCCAATGCGATTGTGGACCGGCACGCCGTTCGCTGACGTAAGACACGTCTTACCAAGAAGCGAGTTGACACTGGAAAGTCTCCACTTGTCATGTATACGATCTGCACCGGGTTATGGCGGTCGTGGTTATCAGTCTCTCTGTAACTTGTTCATGACGTTTTTGGAAACTTAGGCGGTGTTGACTATCATTTGGGTAAGTCATATAACACCCTACAGTTGATATAGCCAAGGGTCAGAGGACCAATTATGGGAGGATATACTGCAAACATACGGGTTGCCCACAGTGTTGCACACCATCCCCACGATTTTCCACATAACCTGGCACCAACTATCGTACAACCTCCAGCCCTCGCCACCCTTCTTGATCTCCGACTTCTCCCCGTAGTCTTATGTGACTTTTGTGGACCTTGTTTCCTAGCCTGCTCGTCGTGTTCCTGTCGTTCGCTCTTTTTTCGAGACATTGGTCGTACCGTTGGAGTTGTTGGCGGATAAAGAGAGACCATTGGCCATCGATGAGCTGTACACTGTGACGGTGCCGGCATTACTCGACGATGAAAGCAATGAAGATGGTGAAGAATCGGAGGATGCGAGTTCCTTAATGTTAGAAGCCAGGATGGCGAGGTCTACGAAGAAGAGGCTGAGGTTGGTGTCTCTTATACCAGTCGCTGATAAAGAGGAGAAGATCACCCCCCCTTTACTTGATGACCGGTATTGATGCCGAGTATATGCCTCGTGTCCCGCTATTGCGCCGTGTATCCGAGCGTTCCGACCTTTCGTGTCGCATTGTCTTTCATTTCGTTGCGCTACCACTTGGACCCTAGGCATGTCCACATCGGCTGGCACCGCAGATACGCCTTCGCATTGTCGCAAATAGGCTGTCGCACCGTCGAATACAGGCTATCGTATTGTTGCAATTAGGCCATCGCACCGTCGTAGGAGATCGTGGCTGGATTCGTTGTTCAGTGTACAAGAAACCACGTGCGTCGGTCATCAACGATCACTGGCTAGAAAGGGTCAGACAATTACATTACTATACCCCAAAGTTTGCTGATCCTCTGATCCGCAGAACGAGCGCAGGCCACCGAAACTACCTCAATCCTGCGAAACTGTCGACGCCATTGTACCTGAGTCCCATCAATCGCTCGCCTATCACAGCTTAAATAGGAAGTCGGGTGATGATACCTCATCATGGTACCTGCGAACAGTTTGGGATATAGTACCAAGACCAGCTGCCGTTTTTATTGAAGCTGATCGAAACTTAGGAACAATTATGGGTGTGGAATTGGAAAGAAAGCTCAAGAACCTATAATCGTGTTTGACAAACTACTCAAGTGAACGATCATTTCATTTTCTACGGCGTGTCGCTTAAATCAACAGTGTGGCTGCGGTGTAGTCTCCGCACGTATCATAATTCCATTTTCGTTCACGTGCAACCCTACGGACCTTCATCCCCACAAGTAGTCTTTAACATGGTACAGCAAGCCTGCTAATCCTGCAGAATGGAAACTCTTGTTTATTACTGTTAGTTCATTAGTTCATATACAACTTTTCATTGTGTCCTTACCGCCGACTCTTGAATATTGTCGGGGTTTCCTGCTTAACGCTATTAATCACGCTGTCTTCCAAAGGTCTGGAAATGGCCAAGTTGGATCGGATTTCAGGCCACTTCGTTGTTCTTCTCGCTATAATTACGATAAGATCCTGCATTCCAGCCGCGCTGGTATATAACACACACTTTCAACTATTGATTACATAGCGATACGTACCAGAAGTTAATACGAGGGACACTACATTTTTTCAACGCATTTATAACAGGAGGACGAGAATTCGAGATGAAAATTTATTCTCAACCCTATCGCATTTAGTTCATTAATGATTTTGGACATATCTCGGTTCTAACAGATTAAATGGGAGTGAAAAGTAAATCGAATTAAATTTTGAAAAACTAGAAATTTGTTTATGATTGGACGCAGTGGGTCCTTGTGGGTGTGGCGAAAGCTGTGCTACTTTCTGACATTCAAGACGTCGGCGATCCTCAAATTGTTCAGGCTTTTGAACGACTTTCGTAACAACGACGACGATTAATTCTGGAGCTTGAGAGCTTGATGGGTGAGTCGAATGGACAGAAAGCACGTGCATTGCCTACCCACGAATTGATCCCTTTTCACAGATTCCTTGCCTCATAATGGACAGTCCAACGACACCAGCTTATCTTCGAACCGTGGATCCACCAAGACAAATAGTACGTGCTCCATTAATCAACGAAACAACAGGAATTGACCAAAAATTGCAGCACCACAAACCACAACTCCCACAAGTGCCTCTCAGGCTCAATCCGCTGCAAGCAGAAATGCAAGCTCTCATCCTCCACAAAGACCACCGTCGTCATATCCAAGCAGAGGCAGTGCAGCGAGAAGGAGTACCACGACGAAGTGAGATCGATCAGTCGACTGAGAAGACTGGTGATTGGGATAAGACCTTGAAGAATGCAACGGCAATGAGAAATGGGGCATCAGAAGAACCAGAGGGAAAGACCGTGTGGGACGATTGGAATATGACGGAGAGCGGGACGATTCAGAAAGCACCAGAGCAAACTGAGATCAATATCTCGAGTGAGAAGGCAAGTCGTTCGGAGAAGACATTGAAGAATGCAACGGCGACGAGAAATGTGGAAGCAATTACGTCAGAGAAGACCGTACGGGAAGAGTATTTTTGGACTATGGTAGAGGGCGGGATGGTTCAGAAGCATGGTCGTGTGCTATTACTATCGTTCCGGTTTCTGCTGTACTATCTATTGGAAGTTGGACTGGTTACTGCATACCTGACAAGGGTGAGTACTTACATTTAATTTCCACAATCCTCCTGGAGACCCCTGCTGCATTACAGGCTTCTGAGAGCGCGGCTGCAAGGCATCGTAAGAAAGTGGACAGAAGCCAGTTTTCTCATGACAGGTCCAAGTGGAAACAAATGCAGCTAGCAATAGTCGTAAGCGGACTCACACTTGCCGCCTATGCCCACAATATCATAATACGACGCTCCACAAAAGTAGTTCATCCTCTTGCACCTCAAGACCATCATGCGGTAGTACTCGATATCGCCAAGTCTGGCAAAACTGGGAGTATACCTCTTTACGCGCAGACCATCACAGAACTAGGTTCGGTTCAAGGCGCCGTCTCTGGTCGAGGATATCAATCAATGTCTGGAATACTAAGCACGGATGTACGTACAAAACTCAAGATGGAGTCCAAGCTCACGTGTCCGTTTAGTTAGCAGTATTCGCTAGTGGGTGTGGAGACGAAAAGCATGCGCTCGCCATCGGTAGACTAGAGCGTACGATGGCAAACATGGAGTCCAGTGATCGGGGGAAAGTTTGGCAAGAGGAATTTGCAAGAAGTGGCTGTGGCTGCGGTTCGAACTGGACGAGTCATCAACACGGAGATGCGTGTACCCCGACATCAAGTATCTTGTCACAGCAGCCTTTGCATCTGCATCTGTCAGAAACGATAGGAGTAGTTCGTCCCACCGGATGGGGTAATGACGTCCGGAGCGATCACGAGATATGTTTGCCCGCCGTGAGTCATTTCGGCCGTGCGGTGGCGATGGGGAAGACAAACAACAGGCATAGTAGTATGCCAAATGTAAGAAGTGGCGGTGGCAGCCACGCTGCGGTTATTGCGAGTGGCTTTACGACATGCAGATATTCCCCAATATATGGCTTCATGGTACAGGAGCGTTTCCACACATTGTTAGACAAGCGGCTCCTGGCGCACTGTCTTCCGGAGGTGATTCAGTTTCTGTCCGCACTCATTCGTGGGCAAGTATACGGGCGCTTACACACCACTGCTGAGGTGATTGTGCGCTGGGCTTCCCAAAGCCTACGAACCTTCACCAAAACGTCTTTTAATCCTGGAATCAGCCTGGATGAAGAGGGTAACCGATGGCAGGATCCTACAGCGGGGCGGGACGATGAGGTGAAAGTGCCTTTGATAAACGGTTGTGCTGGAATATGGCGCCCATGGCATACAAGATGCGTGAGGGTGCCAACCTGTCCACTGGAGGCACATTACCCCATTTTCAAGAAATGCGTTCGGCTTATGTTTGTGAAGACGATCGTGACAGATCTTTGAGTGACTATGTGCCAGCAAATGAGGTCAGCACAAATATTATGAAATATGTCAAAACGCTCACATTGTAATAGTCCACGACATCTAATGGCACTGTCGGCGTTAGAGCTTTTGGAACATCATCTCTAAACAGAAGCAGCAAACGGAGATATTTCCATACATATTCAGGTTATGAACGTGATGTCCATCATCGTCTGGCGCATCAATAGCGCTAGCCATTATGAATTCAAGAATGTTGCAAAGAAAGCTTGCTGGTTATCTGCGAGGGTCACTGTAGTGGTTTCTTTTGGCTGGAATATAAAGAATTCGGTGGGAAGCAAAAACTATTCGCCAGTTATTGGTTGGTCAACGCGAAAGCTCCATGATTACCCCTTGAGGGTAACGCGGTTGGGTCCCATATCTTGAAATAGCGCACATCGTCATTTTTATGCGTTTCGTCGACATGCTCAGCACATCTCACGCATACTGGAATACCGCATGTCATTGTGGGACTTGTCCAATCAGCGTTGCTGGAAACAATGTTGGGCGGCCTGGGGTCAATGCGACGACTAATCTCGATAGGACCATTGACCGTCCACAAGCAAGTCGTCCAGCTGGACTGAGAAAGGTCGTATTAACCTACCACATGTGTTTTCCCACCCCTGCAGAGGGCAGTCCCTTGTCGATAGGTTTTGGCATAACACCTAGTCATCCAGTGTCAATCCATCGTACCATCTAGAGGCAGGTTTTCTAGGATGACTTCAAGCCAAACCACTATGCGCAATACGCTATTGGGGAAGCTGCGTTGGCGCCTGTTTCACTTCATGGCTCCTGGATGTGCATTCAATACAAGTCCCGTGTGCTATTTCCTTTTACAACATATCTGCTAGGCAATAAACAATTAACTATGACTCTCTCTGATCAGTATTACTTCGTTTTCGGTAGCCAGTCCTCAAGTCTTCATATACTCCGATAAACTCCTTATGTATGCGTTTCCCTTTATGTAATTATTATCAAAAAACACCTTAAGAAGCAGCTTCTGATGGTTTCAGTTAATGGAGCGGGCGGAGTTTAAAAAATCATTTTCGCTCAATCGGCTTAATTTCTTTGAATTAGACTTCATTACGTGGCACGGCGAAAAAAGCGCTGGGTCCAAAGCCCCAAAGGGCCTTTAGCGGAGCCTTTCCAGCACAGTAGGCTTGCAGTAGGCACACATTTACAATGGAACCTCCCATAACCATACTCCTCGGTGGACAGGAGAATGGGTTATTAGGTCCGGATAAGGGGGTACTAAGTATTAGATTACGTGAACTTCCAATTCGATTGGTTCGGCATAACTCTGATGCGTGATAGGGTGATCCAGGCAAATCACACCTTTTCCGCGGCTTTACATTTTACAAATACTAAACGTGTCCCGGCATCACCGGACCCTTAGAAGGTTGCCACATGACCTAGTCGAGATTACATGTCATATATAAACATGACATAAGAGGAATCATGCTAAAAGAAGTAATTCAACACAAGTCCCGGGTACCATTTCTTTTACAACAAGATAGGAAACAATTAACTATGACTTGGATCAGTATTAATACTTCGTTTTCCACGAGTGCGGTAGCCAGAATCCTGAAGTCTTGATATAACTCTTTATGTATTTACAGGGCCTCTTTCGCATTGGCTCATTAATTATACGTGAAGATCTATTCGCATCTTAATATTACATATAGAAGCCGTCTGATTTCGTCCCTTTGTCTGATTTCGGAGTTTCGGATTTTTGGAAAACGTGGGAATTCGGTTGGTTGCCGTTCAATCCGACATTAGACTTTATGCCATAGCCAGGTTCCTTAGCAGAGCCTTTTCAGATACAGTCGAACCTCTCATAAACCATACTCTCAGTGGACAGGCCAGACCCTGGGTTATTAGGTTCGAAATGCCTACAAAGGGGTACTAAATCCCCACTGAAGCTTAGATCATATATGGCAACCCCCCGACGAAGTCATGGATACTAATCACACAACCTGATGAACCTTATTGATTAATAAGGCCAGTAAGCGCTTTTTGCGGGGGTTTATTCGCTTGAAAAATCAGGCCAAATCAGATTTTGCCCTAATGAGGGAGGCATTTCCGGCTTTTGCCCGATCCAAATCATGTTTTTGCCATAATAAGGCTTTCAGCGCTTTTGCACGATCAATTCTTTGATGGTAATCACTTTATGCCCTAATATGGCTTTCTGTAGAGTTTTTGCCCGATCCCTTGTTTTATCGCTTGAGGTTGATCAGGCCAAATCAGGTTTGCCCTAATAAGGCGCCTTTGTCCTAATAAGTTTTTTTTCGCCGCATTTGCCCTAATCAAGATCTGAGGCACATTTCCTAAATGTGGTAGTCGCAAGGTCAAATATGTAAATAGAGTAAATTACTTAAAAGAGAAGGTTACCACTTCACGAATTCAACACCAAAAATATGCCCAGAATGTGAGACAGTGGTCTATTCACATAAGGAGGCCATCTCGTCTCTCCTAATTGTTGTAGATATTGAAGGATACATGGTAGTAATAATGTGAATGCTGTCAAAACTTTCATTGATATCAAGAAAGGAAGAAGGGCTAGCCCTTTTGCGAATCTATTACTATCGAAGTGAAAGCGGCGCCTGTGTGTGCACAGGTTAGCAACTCACTCCCAGCCAGCACCGTCTCCCTAGCTCCTCACTCCTAGACAACGTATCGTGCCATAGCGGCGGTTGATAGTCGGCCATAGCAGGTCCTGAGTGAAGGCGTCCTATAAAGCACTATAGGCTGTTCAGCCAATCTCCCGCCAATATGTAGGGACATGTCACCATATAAACGACGCCGACAGAGGCAGACTCCCCTACATACTTGCTGGAACATTCCCATTGACCCTGGACATAAAAGGCCGCACAGAAAAACTTATCAATGGCGAATATTTGTGGTTTCTAACCCAAGCTGGAATGGCCACTACAGAACCCCCCGTAGACGGATGCTTCCTAGCATTCTTGCATCGATTATCACTGGGGATGCACCAAATGGCATGATCCATCCTCCTGATTTGTATGAAAAAGCTGGTGGTCATTTCTTCCGTGACAGCAAATGGTGCCCCAACCGCTCCAACCGCAATGACATCGCTAGATGTCGTTGACTATTGATATGTTAGTATTTTAACATACCCTGTACCCGTACGGCGCTGACCTGAGTTATTGACATAGGGTAACTCATAGATATGTCATGATCCCCTTTAAAAACACGAGGAAGGCGCATTCCTTGACAATGAGTCACCCCCCCCACAGTAGATGTATCAGTAGCGTGCATCTGGTATCCAGTCTGATTATACGACATGAATGACATATCCCAGCCACCCATCAAAGGCGTTTTCACCTCAGCTACGAAATGACACCTGCCATCTTGTCGTGCCATCCAATTCTGGCATTGATTGTCTCCTTTATTCAGGCTTGTAGCGTGTTTTAAAAGCCCTCTGTTGATGGCTGCCGGCGGTTGGGATGCTCGACGTACTATTGCAGTAGTGAAGAACAAGCGCCCAACCTCCCGTAGAGAACTTGGTGTCGACAGGAACTGTATCTTTTCCCGAAGACGGGGCACCAACAATAGCTTTTCTAGCAGCATACGGAAACGCTCCTGTGTCATGAAACCGTATGTTAGGGAACATCCGCATGACTTAAAGCCACCCACCACGGTATCAGTTTCCCAGCCATCGCCACGCCACACAGCCTCATTGCCCTCTAGTGGCATGTGACGATGCCCGTCATCTCTCTTCGCCATCACATTCTCAAACGGATTTACGGTGGCCAGCTGCATATCGTGGTTGCCCCAGTCGACTTTGTCAACTTTAGTGGGACAAACTTGCTTCGACGGCGAGTCAGTTTCTCCTTCGGTCGTATACATGGCTCTGGGATCCCCAGCATGAGCCACACGGTAGAACGAGAGCAACTATTGTACCGATGAGCTCGGTCAGTTCATCATTGCCTTCTGCGTAGACATACCTCTGTCACCAACGTTACTGGCTTCCACAGATGCCCGTGTGGCGGCATCTTCAGTAACTGGAACTTCTCCCAGTGGATAGGCCATTGTTGTCGCAGTAACATACTTGACGTAAGATAATTTCCGCGGACCGCGTGCAGGATGTCACCGGTCACGGTACCCTCCATACCTCCGCCAAGATCGCTACTTAACCGCCCTTTCTCTTCCACTATACCACAATGCCCATCAACCCCCCTCGCCATGTCATCTTCTGCGGGCACGAGATGTGTGACTTGGACAGAACTAAGGTGAACGTGCATTGACCGATAAACCTTGGTTGTTTTGGGGTTTCTACATTGCACTGTTCCTTTAGCCCCCACCCTCTGTGGTGCACATGAGCTTTCCACCACTCTCATCTTGCCTCGTGCATGTACACACCTTTAATTCCGACGTTACCATGTTGGGTTGTAGACGGTATCCCCCGCCTTTACACATCCTAACGCAGACATTTAGTGGCGTTTTACCGGGAGCTGCGATGCTTTGGAAAACCTAAAGCACAATGGCCCCGTCAGCAGTGTCCAACAATGCGATACGTCCATGCCCACCTCTCCAAGAAACGATCGCCCCAACAGCTGCTCGACATTAGGTAGAAGGACTAGCTTTAGATAGTTCCCATTGCCTATCCCAATGGTATATGTCCTTTTGATATTCTCAATGGGAATCGAACGGGGGGTATGCGCATCTCTTCTGAAGACAGTTGGTGCGTGATTGCAGATAGACAACGACTGTATTAGGTAAGCTTCGAATTTTTTTTATGCATTGTTATTTTACTTACCCTTTTTTTGCCTACCATGAACGTCATCTGTGGCCTACAACTAACCAGCGCGCCGAAGATAAAGCATAGAACCAAGCCTTGCACCACAGCGGCTTGCACGTAGGAAGCAGATATATTTCCACCTTTACGGGTGAGTCGTGGTATTTTGAACCGCCATTTCCGTTCAGACAGACAAACGCCGTCGCCACCTGTGGATTTCTTTGATCTGGTTGTCCCTACAGCATCTCCGGTAGCGAGCCAGTGGCTACGTGCATTTGAAAAGAGCTGCGTGAGGAGATGCCGCCAAGTTGCCATCGAAGCTGAATCTGGTAAAAGCCTGTTTCTAAAGAAAAGCCCAGTCTCGGAGACGACAGCACCCAGTACTGCCGTGTTGTTTTCTGACGATATACGGGGTTGGGCCATATCAGGTGAGCGTCGTATTCTGACACTTTGTGCATAGGTCGCAAGTATGAGCCCAGCTACAATTGTTGGTAATAATGCCGGTATCAGCTGAACCCTGCAGTGGAAATACAGACTTTCGACCACCTCCACAAAGTGATTTGAAGCCGTTCTCTGGTAAACCTAAAGCGCGGCGGTCTTCTTGAGGACGTTAGTTGAGAAATAAATGGGGGTATACGCACTTCTGCAGAAGCAAGTCTGACCAAAAACCACGACACTTCCCAAGGATAAAATAGGACCAACACCCCATACAGCCGTCCGTACGCCGAGGAACTTGAACTGTCAACAGCTCCATACCCAATATCTCCAGACTGCCTTCCATCGGCAGCCCATTCGGTCACATTGGAACGGAAGTCATCTCTTACAGCCCTCTCTTTCTCTATTTTTTTTTCTTTTTTAGAGCTTTTCACCATCGCACCACTCCAAGCCTTCTCTGTCGACTTAGGGACCTCAGGCCTGTCCATCCCTTCTCTTGGCCACGTTTCCTCTGTCAGAAATCCACAACGGCCCTGTCCCCGATTTATGTATGACACCGGGTTTCGTAGTAGCGGTTTTGGTTTTAGTGGTTTTGGGCGGGGTATTCTTCTGAGCGGCAGTAGTTTTCTGTGATTGAGAAGCTGTCAATGGATATCAGTTAATGGGTATGGCTGTCGATGTTTCTCTATACATTAGATGCTCACATTTTCCAGAATTCATCAGCTACTGGTAATACCTTTGCTGACTTGCTGGTTCGTTGCTCTTTTTGCTGGTCTGTTGCTCTTTTGCTGGTCTGTTGCTCTTTTGCTGTTGCTCTTTTGCTGGTCACGCGCCCCTTGCCGCTGACAAAGACAGGTCTTACACAACTTTTTATTTCGTCAAGATGCAGACCCCTGTCCGGATAGTAAGTAGTATAGTCAGTAAGATAATGGTTGAAAAAGTAGTATCATTGAATAATTTACAATTGTACAATTACATGTGTAAAAGAAGGTTGTACTATGTCAGTAAATATATCAAGCATACATATCAATATGCAGCCGAAGTCCCCCTCCTGCCTCTGAGGTGGGTGTACATGCTCCCATTGCTCTCCGTACCCTCCTCCCCGCACCCTCCATCCACCTGCCTTCGAGCCGCTCCATTCCACGTGCTGGTGGCATCATTTGCAGGCGGCGTGTCAGCATCGCGTGTCATGGGCCATCTCGGGTTTGGAGTGCTGTTGGATGAACTGTTAACTGTCTGCTGCGGTGAAAAGGGGCAGGCGGCGCGGAGTCTGCCTGTGCTTTCTCGGAGCTGGGGGCGTCGATGCATGAGAGCCGGGCGGTGCTGGCAGGTTTAACTGAGAAAAACATACATACAAGCTTGCTATGTAAAAGAGATTGAAAAGGTCACTCACTGACGTTAGGGGGAGGGCATCGCGATGAGTATACATTAGTCTGTAAGAGTCGAGTCATGTACGTGCACGTGACCACCCACATTCACCAAATGGATAACGGAGAACCCCATGAGCGAGCGCTCGCAATAAATTGTGTGACCCATGTGACACAATGTGTAACCAATTGCAGTCAGGATGTGTCACACACCCTCTTCTTCCTGCTTCCTGCTTCCATTCTCAACCAATGTCCTCCAGCTCAATCAACCTGCCAAGCCTTCTCAAAGTGGCAGGAGGAGATGACATTATCAGAGCCTATTGGACAAAAGTGAGTGTATAAATATTTATGCCTTGGAGTGCAGACAACAGCTAAATTGACTGTTAATTCTTTCAGTACTTCTTTACTGGTATTCTTGATGCATCTGGCAACTTTCTTTCCATCAAGAATGCTATAAATTGGGTGAATGTGGAAACACCTGAAGATGCTCCTCCATGACTCACTCTTTTGTCTTTTGGCACAACAGATGATGGGTAAGCAGTGTTATGACCAGAATTCGCACTGGACTCCGGGCACTAACTTATACGCACCTGCACCCTATATGCACCAATTGTCAGTTTACCGGAATTCCCGCTGGAATCTGTACATCAGACTTGTCCACATTGTTAAGAACAGAAAACTGACTGATGTCGGTAGACCGACAGGGACCAAACAGAAGGACTTGGCTTCAGCTTATGTGCTGCGCCCTCACAAGTTACCATTGGGTGTCCTTAAATTTCGGGTGGGCAGAAACTAGTCCTGTCAAGTAAACCTCTTGGTAAATTACCGATTGGAAACTGAAGGATCAGTCAAGGGTTGGGCTGAGGGGTCAGAGAGAGACCAAGAGTTGGGGACTGAGAGTCAGAGACTGAGAGTTGGAGATTAGAGGTTGAAGTTGTAAATGTAGGTTGAATCATAAATCGGATGGAGTCAGAATGTGGTGGTTGTGAATAGATAATGGAGTCGGAAATTAGAGGGGTATCTACAGTAAGTCTTTTCTGTAGGCACCTCTTGAGAATTCTTCTCACCATTTCTGTCACTTACTATAACAGTGATATTGGTACTTATGCTAAACCATCTTGGAAGTCTTGGAGTTACCTGAACCAAGTTGTTGACAACAAAATTGATTTGGCGATTGCCTGGTACTGTATGCCAACAATGTGTCTAGCTTGTAGCCAATTGAACACTGCATCTCCAAGGAATTTTGAGAAGATTGTTATTAGTGCATATCAGTGGTTGGCCGATAATTACCAGGATGGCAACAAAATTTATTTGTTTGGTGACGTAGAACAAATTTGAGGTTTTATGACACTGATCAAATGATCACACCCGTGTATGATAGGATTTTCACATGGTGCTTATCAAGTGCGTTTTTTGGCTGGAATGATTGACAAATAAGGCATTATGTCGTATTAGCTATCTGAAGATTCTATGAGCTCTTGATATGATTAGGTTGGTCTCATACATATACAAAGGGAATGAAGAACAGATTCCATTGTGAGATGGGTTTCCGCATATCAATCCCCAGAGGCTACTGATGTCATATTAGTGCATACGGATTATATGCAGATCCAAGGAGCAATGGAACCATGCCACCTAGCCATCACTTTTCAAGACCATGGAAAAGGAGGTCATCTCTCTTAAAGAAATCTATTGAAGAGGCACATCAATTGGAAGACCCATCTCCAGAATTGAATGGTTCTAAGGGAACACCTGTTCCCACTCATAAGTGGGAAGCCAAGTATGATTTCCATGGCAAATTGAGGTTGATGAGAAAGATCTATTTGAACTTGATATATTTGATGCCCTGCCCTGCCAATCTTGGTTCTAACCAATAGCTGTTTTAATTTTTTTATTACTGTAATTATTTTAGTTCTTTTTAATATTTAGTTAATTATTCAAATTTCCTTAAATGGACAGGACGACTTGACTCTTACAGATTATGCATAGCTGTTACAACCAGAAAACCTGCTGGACTCTGGGCACTAACTTATATGCACCTGCACCCTACATGCACCAATTATCAGTTTACCGGAATACCCACTAGACTCCGGACATCAGACCTGTCCATGCTTGACCTTCATCACTTCATGTATCAGTCACCAGAATACCTGCCAGAACCTGCTCCTGTCTATCTCCGACCCTGTCCCACACACCAGTCACCAGACCCCACTCAGAAAACCCAACAGCTCTCTAACTGAGCCCCGTTCCCATTATGGTCAAATGACTGTCACACTTTGGACTCCACTCCTGCCCCATTCACGTTATGGTTTAACGACCTGTCACAATTCAGACTCCACTCCACTCCATTCCATTCCTAACACCAAGTTTGGTGTTTACTTATCTCGTTTCATGTTTGCTAGTTTAGTTTTCATTATTACTGGATTTGGTATGTTATACATTCCACAGTCTATATAGTCTGGCAGATGTTGTACATACAATCCAGTCAGAAAATCAGCTTAGGTTCTCCCCAGTAATCTCAGTACATTTTTCGCTCTAATCTCCTCTTTGAAACACACCACTCTTTACCTTGTCGGAGCCCACAGACTCCGACCAATCTATCACTTAACCTCCACCCTATCTATCTATCTCGACTCCCGACTCATCTCCACCCAACCCCTCAACTTCCACAGAATTCCCGCAGTCAACCCTCCAACCTTACAACCCACCAACTACTCCCAGACTCCCTGGGATTCCCATCCACCTGTCTGAAATTGGACAACATGATCTCACGAGGGTGCAGCCTATAAACTGAAGTGTTACAACCAGAATTCCCGCTGGACTCCAGGCACTCACTTATATGCACCCGCACCCTACATGCACCAATTATCAGTTTACTGGAAAACCTGCCAGACTCTGTATGTCAGACCTGTCCACACTCGACCTTCATTACTTCATGTATCAGTCACCAAAATACCCACCAGACTCCACTCCTGTCTATCTCCAACTCTGTCCCATGCACCAGTCACTGGACCCCACTTAGAAAACCCGACAGCTCTCTAACTGAGCCCCATTCCCGTTATAGTCAAATGACCTGTCACGCTTTGGACTCCACTCCTGCCCCGCTCCCATTATGGTTTAATGACCTGTCACGATTCAGACTCCACTCTGCTCCATTCCGTTCCTAACACCAAGTTTGGTGTTTCCTTATCTCGTTTCATGTTTGCTAGTTTAGTTTTCATTATTACTGGATTTGGTATGTTATTCATTCCACAGTCTATATAGTCTGGCAGATGTTGTACATACAATCCAGTCAGAAAATTAGCTTAGATTCTCCCCAGTAATCTCAAGTACATTTTCCACTCTAATCTCCTCTTTGAAACACACTGCTCTTACTCGTCGGAGCCCATGGGCTCCGACCCATCTATCACTTGACCTCCGACTTATTCATCTCGACTCCCCAACCTCTCAACCCATGAACACCATCCAGACTCCCCAGGATTCCCATCTGCGACTTTGAAATTGGACAAGATGATCTTGTGAGGGCGGAGCCTATTGTTATGACCGGACAATCTGTTAAGAACTGGAAACTGACTAATGTCGGTGGCCGACAGGGACCGATCGGAAGGACTTGGCTTCAGCTTATGGGCTGCGCCCTCGCAAATATCCGCAGGATGTCCTTAAATTTCGGGCGGGCGAAGACTAGTCCTAGTGAGTACCTTTCGGCGTGATACCGATCGGAATCGAAGGACAAGTCGAGCGTCGGGCCAAGGGGTCGGGGCCGGGAGTGGGCAAGCGCACGCGAAGGCGGATGGGGGAAGTCTTAGTATGAGACTGATACAGGTGTATGAGGGTATTCTGAGTCGATATTCTGATTGTCTAGTAACTACAATTACAGCGGGTTCATATACAAGTAACAGGCGTCTGGAAAATACTAATGGGGAGAAGGGCGGAACACGGTATTAACAATAAGCTTGACTAGGAACGGGAAGTTTATGATTAGTTCGGAGGCCGATGATAACCGAGAGCGGAATTACGATAAAAGGAAATGGTTCGAGGACTACAAATATAGATAGACATATGCGAAACATAAGATTGAACGGATCAACATAATAAAGGGGACGTATCAAAGTTTGACCAGACAATACGAGTTATTTGACGTGGGCGTAAATGGAGTTTGATCTTCGCGAAACATTCGTCAGCTTCGGGGCCGATGGTTTCCGAGGGGACGACTTGAAACGTTGACAAGTGGCGATAACCTCGGGGCCGATAGGGTTGCGACACGGTCGTAACAGTATCTCCCCTTTTGGCCGAAATCCCAAGGAGGCCGAAAATCTAGATCCCGTACGTAAAAACTTGTCGGGTACGGCTGGGTGTGTCAAACATCATGTGACTCGTCAAAAGTTTGCATATAAAAGTTTGAGAGTTCCTGGCGCTTGAAATTCCACTTCCCTTCCTCTAACCACCATGACCATAGGCTCGGGGGCAAAGCCCTTCCCGGTTAGGTTAACAGTTGCGCCCATGTCGGTGCCGAGTGGTACGGCGAACGCAAAAGAGCGTCGGCGTATACTCGAGCAGAAGAAAAAGGCGCGTGAAGAGGAGGAGCAGAAAGAGAAGGAGGAGTTGGCGGCCATCGAGGCCGAGGAAAAGAAACAGGCGGCAGAAGAGGCCGCGCGCAAGCACTGGGAAGCAGTGCTTGCAAAGAACAAGCAGCAGGAGGCCGATCGGGCACGGGAGGAGGCGGCGAAAAAGAAGCGGGAGGGAAAAGTGAGTCGGCTCTGGTGTCTTTTGCGAACCTTACTGACAATATCTGTTAGCGCAAGGCTGCAACGCCTTCGGAGTCCGATGACGAAGAGGGAGAGGAGGACGAGGAGGATGCACCGGGGCCGTCGAGCCCCAAGGTGGGTTCGGTTTCCTAAAATAAAAACTTCCTAAATAATTTTTTTTTTTTTTATATAGAAACAAAAGCAGGCCCCCAAGGCGGGGCCCGAAAATGACCCCAAGTGCAATCGGTGCACGAAACGGGGTCGAACCTGTCATGCCCGGACCAATGGTCGGGGCCGCACTTGTCAAGAGTGCGCTGATCAGAAGCTCGGGTGTGTTTTTCCGGGGGCCGATGGCTCATTCCAGGAGCGACAGGCCGATGCTCTAGAAGAGCAAAACCGCCTCATGCGGACCTACTTCTCGGAGACGAGCCGGTACCGATATGAGATGTTGCGACAACAAGGGCTTGTAACTGAGCAATTGCGACTCTTGGGCGTCGGGCTGGAGAAACAGACCAGTGTTATCGAGTCTCTCGGTGGTCAACTTGAGCAGTATTTGGAAGTCTCGAGTTGCGGTGGGCATGAAATTGGGGTTTCGGAGAAGGTCGGTGATGTGGTATCGGTGGCTGTCGGTGCGGAGGTGGGTTCGGAGGTCGGAGAGGAGGGAGAAGTTGTAGAGGGAGAAAATTAGATAGTGAAATATATCGGTTTTTCTTTTTAAACAAACAAATCATAGCGTGAAAACATAAGGCATAGTCGGAAAAAGGTCGGGTACCGCGTGATAGTCTTATAAGGAATTGAGAGGACCGGGTTTGTTCGGATAAGCTTGGTGAAACCCTAAAACGATTTCCGAGGCATTACCGAGCTCTGTAGCTAGGATCCATGAAGTTTCTTCATCTGTACCTTCATAGCCAGCCCATTTGACCAAATAAAGTAATTTGCATGAGCGTCGGCGATTGTCGATTTTTGAGTCTAGGATTTCTGATATCTCGAATTCGGGTTCCCCATCAATAATCACGGGTGGAGGTGGTGGCTGTATGCGATCCGGTATATTGTTAGGAACACAAGGTTCTAACATAGATACATGAAATACCGGGTGCACTGCACGCATGTTGTCGGGGAGCCGAAGCGTCCATGAAAGTGTGCCGGCTTGTGCTATAACTTCGAAAGGACCTAAATATTTTTCAGAGAGCTTCTTAGAAGGTCTAGTAGTTCGGAAAAACTCGGCTTTAACGAATACTCGGTCTCCGATCTTGAAATCAGGAGGTGGAAGTCGGTTTTTATCCGCAGACCGTTGGTATCGTTCTTGAGCCATTGCGATAGTTTTACGAAGTTCTTGATGTAGCTCGTCGAGGTTTGTAACAAAGTCTTGAGCACGGGCGGATGCGAGATCGCGTTCCGGGTGGATTGCGATGTTGGGGTTGTAGCCTTTATTTGCGAAGAAAGGCGAAATGCCAGTAGTGGCATTCGGTGCGTTGTTGTATGCGAATTCGGCCAGCGGTAGTAGTGATTTCCAATTGTCTTGTTGATAGTTGCAATAGACACGGATGTATTGCTCCAGGGTTTGATTCATGCGTTCGGTTTGTCCATCGCCTTCCGGGTGATAGCCCGAAGTGAAGTGTAACTTCATGTCTAGTGCTTTTCCGAGTGACCTAAAGAAGTGAGAGACAAACTCGGAGCCGCGATCGGATGTGACATGCGACGGAACGCCATGCTTGGAAAATACGTGGGTAACGAATAATTCAGCTAACTGTACAGATGTTATCGTGTCATATGTTGGAATGAAAATACTTTGCTTTGAGAGCCGATCCACAACAACTAGGATTGCTGTGTGACCTTCGGATGCCGGCAGGTGCTCGATAAAATCCATAGAAATCGAGTTCCAGGGTTTTTCCGGTATCGGTAATTGTTTGAGTAGGCCATATGGTTTGTGTCGCTGTGATTTAGAGCGTAAACACGTAGTACAGGATTTACAATAGTGCTTAACAAAATCTCGGATGCCGGGCCATGTATATTCTCTTCTAATGAGTGAGAGGGTCTTATTGAGGCCGAAATGTCCTGAGATTGGGTGGTCGTGCTTATGTTGTAGGATTCGCAGCCGAAGGGTGTCGGAATCCGGTACATAAATGCGATTGTCAAGTCGAATGAAACCTTGTGAGTCTAATGACCATCGGGGTTGATCGGGGTCGGACGGGTTATCGAGGTGTGCTTTGGTGACTGGGTCTAATGGAATTGCCGATAGCATGTCTTGATGTAACTTTTCGGTATCCATAAGGATAACACTTCGCAAGACTGGATGAATGAGGTAAGTGGCTCGGATAGATGCGGACAGTTGTTCCGATGAAAACATAGGTTTGAAATTATGCGGATTAACTGTGGCGTAGTCGCTACTCCCCTCTTTAGGATAGACGTCCCATCGTCTAGTCATAGCGTCGGGTTTTCCACCAAGGCGGCCGGGACGGAAGTGGATTACCATGTTGAAAGCGGAGAGGTATTCGGACCATCGAGCTTGTCGACGGGTGAGAAGTTTTGTGGTTGAAAAGTAAACTAAATTTTTGTGGTCTGTAATAACATCTACCGGGTGGGCCGAGCCCTCCAAATAATGTCGCCATGTCTTGAAAGCTTCAAATATTGCGAGTAATTCCTTATCGTGAACGTCGTAGTTGAGTTCGGGCGCCGAAAATGTGCGAGACAGAAAAGCTACTGGGTGTACTTCACCATCGGTGTCCAGAATGGACAATATCGCGGCAAGCGCATAGTCCGAAGCATCAGTTTCCACGATGAGTTGAACGTCGGGTTTCCAGTGCGACAAGATAGGGGCGGATGTAAACGCACTTTTCAATTCCTGGAATGCCGATCGGCATTCTTCGGAGAAATTCCACGGGGTGTCTTTGCGAGTAAGACGAGTGAGCGGAACGGTAATTTTTGAGTAATTGTGAATGAAACGGCGATAAAAATTGGCGAAGCCTAAAAAGGATTGAATATCTTTAACCTTTCGGGGTTCCGGCCAATCTTGAATGACTTGAATTTTAGCGTCGTCCATGCGGAGACCATCAGGTCCCATCATGAAGCCTAAGTATTCAACCGTGTCGACATCAAAAGAACATTTTTTACCATTTGCAAAAAGACCATGTTTTCGGAGTCTTCGGAGGACTTCACGGATGTGTTCATCATGAAGTGTAGGGTCTTCGGAGAAGATGAGGATGTCGTCTAGGTACACAATGACAAAGACGTCAAGGAGGTCGGAAAAGACATCGTTGATAAAACGTTGAAAGACCGACGGAGCGTTGGTGAGGCCGAAAGGCATTACTAACCATTCAAAGGAGCCATAGCGAGTGCGAAAAGCCGTTTTCCATTCGTCGCCTTCGGCGATCCGAACCAAATGATAGGCGTGTTTGAGATCTATCTTTGTATAAATTCGGGCCTTCCGAGGGGCGTCGAGTAAATCGGAGATTAATGGTAATGGGTACTTGTCTTTTCGAGTAATCGCGTTTAGTCCTCGAATGTCAACGCAAAGTCGAAGGGAACCGTCTTTTTTCCGAATGAATAGGACAGGGGCTCCATAGGGAGACTTTGAGGGTCGGATAAAACCTATAGCCAAATGTTCATCCAAGAAATCTCGGATAGCCGATAATTCGGACTGCGAGAGAGGATAAACTGGGCCTAGGGGCGGATGTGAACCATCTTCAATATCAATTTTCAAATCGTAAGGCCTGTGAGGGGCGAGTCGATCGGCTTTTTGTTTACTGAAGACATCTGCAAATTCATGGTATTTTTTAGGAACACCTTCTAAATCTGCGATCGGTTCGGTCACCGGGGATGCAAAGCGACCGGTGACTTCGTCAACTTTAAGATTGACTGTAAATGCTCGGGAGCCGTCCAAATTGATGGCTCTCATAAAAGCTGCGGCGTTTATTAGAGAGACAGGCGGCGGAGAGCTCGGATTTGCCACGGGGGCCGGAGGTGCTGTAGAGGCCATATTTGCCGAAACAGGCGGAAACGGACCAGTCGTATCGGGTGCCGACGGGGTTCGGAAATGGATACTGCTCAATACCCAATCAATCAACGGATTATAGCGGGTGAGCCAGTTATGTCCTAGAACCACGGAGCAGCTCGAGTCCAACTGTGTTACAAAAAACGTAACTGTCTGAAAGGTTCCACACGGGAACCGAAGTCGGAGTTCGCAGGCTTGCGAGATTACGGAGTTTGAGGTACCATCAAAAAG